>OOFE01044977.1:2752-24446 GCA_900323365.1 Monocentris japonica | reverse complement strand
CACAGCTAAACAGTGTATGTGAGTGCGAAGGGAGGGGAGGATTCGAACCCTGTTCAGGATAAGGGGTGGAGGTTGGGGTGGGATAGCACCAGTTGGATACGGTCCCGCGCTAAGGAAAGGGGTGGTCGACCCTGGTTCGGGTACGAGGAGTGTGTTCACACAGTATGAAACAATGTCTTTCTGCCTTCAGGGCTCACGTTAAATGTTCAGAAAAAACTGCTCACGGCCAATCATCCGAGCTGATGGGCAGAAATAATGGAATGGCAAGGTAGTAAAGAGACGTACTGCTTTAGCTTTCTTCTTTCTTTTTGGTTACACTCTAATGTCCTTCACTTGCTGCGACTTTGCAGCTCCCCTCCCTCCCCTCTGACCGATCATTTGGATCTCTGACCCCTGACTGACCTTGAGGTCACGGTGGACAATGCCCATGTCGTGGAGGTATTTGACAGCATCCAAGATCTGTTGGATGAGCTTACTGGCGTCTTTCTCTGTGTAGAAGCCCTTCTCAATGATTCGGTCAAACAGTTCCCCGCCAGAAACCCTGGGTGCAGAGGGAGGGAATCGCTGATTTGACAGACATACACGACAGATATAACAACCGCAACAAGCAGACTGGGCATAGAGAAATTTAGAAAGACCTGGAGGAAATAGAGGGAATCCAGTTACATGACCACCAACTTTCAACACAACTAAAAATTTGATTTGTTGAGGGACGGTACAGAGGGATAGTAAGAGATTGTGTGAGAAAGTCTTAAAGTATGGAAAGGAGCAACTGGACGAGACTAATTTTAAGGTGTGAGGGGAAAAGAGGACAGGCAGGTATGGTGAGACAGAGGAAGGGCATGATGTATAAAGTAAGGGCTTTATTTAATACAATAAATGCACCTAGACGATGGGGTTACAACATAATTATTATATAATACAGTAAGATAGCTTGGGGTACAAAATCCAATGGATGAATAAGATGTTATGGCAATGTTCTCAGCTTTCAGTAATTGCTATCGTGCATCTTATGACAAACCAGTCTAACAAACGGACACATGAATGCACAAAAGCATTTCATCCTTGTGGAGGACGAATAGCTAGATGGTTCGATTAGTCTTTCGCCCCTATACCTATACTTTCTGCTTTTTACTTTGTTGTCCTTGTTTTTGCTTTATGTCTATTCCATGAAAGCAGGTTCAGAGTCTACCTGCAGTGTAAATTCAACCACATACAGTGCAATATTAGGCTTCATGGCCACTAGATGGAGGCCTCACTCTGTCTACAGAACTTCAGCAGCTTCAATTGCTGAATAAACTGGTGTTGACGTTAGCTGTGTGCCTCCCATGTAAACACACACTTACTTCTAGATATTTTCAATCATACCACAAATGGAGAAAAGAAATCAGAGGAGGAGGGACAGACAGGTGGAAGGATACTGAGGTTAAAACGGAGGGAACAGGTGAAATAAGACAGAGAAACAGATAGAAAATAGCAGAAGGAAGGACAGGAGTGTGGGAGTCTGTTATTGTACTTTCAGTTGTTTATAGGCTAAAACTGACTTGGCCTCTGGCTGTGAGCTATGGTGGACAACAACAATCCCCATTTACCCAGCCCACCTACTGCTTTCAGTGGAAACAGTGGATGGTGCTATGTTTGTCCCTTTACTCTCATTTTCTCTTAAGCCCTCTCTAGAAGACATACCACCAGCTGGATGTATTTATAGGTGACAGCTCTCTTATGATGCCCATCATTACACAATGCTTTTAGTTCTACCAGAAGTGGTCAAAGATCAGACTACATCTGTGTGTAATGATGGACACTCCTGCATCTCGCAATATCAATAGACGCTTGTTTTTTTTTAAGCCAAAGTGAGAGTCAGAACTAACCATATATTTACTTCTAAACTAGTGGAAATCGCCACCTTGTCCCTTTAATTACTGAGCTTTAATTAATATCATCAGAAGACCCCAGTGATTTCTAAAACATAGTAGGAAAATAGTGACATAGACTTTAAAAACTTATTATTATTAAATTATGAATCACTTATCCCCTGGTGATAGTGTCTGTCAGCCTTTTGAGAGGAATTTACACACTCTCTCTCAGCCACACTCTTTCATTTCTCTGATTTGCCACTGACTATGAATATACATTTTCTGGACACTCAGCTAAGAGGTCTCTACGTCTTTCTTTTCTTTCTCTTCCCCTCTCTCTCTCTCGCTGACATTTCAGTAGTTGAGATGGGTGGGAGGCGGACAGGCTGCAGGTGTGAGGGTGCCCCCCCCTGTGGTTGTCATGAGTAGCAATGTTAGTGTGTGTGTGTGTGTGTCTATGCATGTGTGTGCACTCACATGCACGCCTTGCGAACGTGTGTTACAGAGTGCAATTAATGGCATGTGACATGCAGTGTGTGGGAGACACCACAGGTAGGGAGTTTCAAAGACACATCACACAAACCCACACACGTGAATACTCACAGTTGCATGACAAGGTAGAGGTGTGATTTACTCTCAAAGATGTCTTCCAGAGATACAATGTTAGTGTGTTTGATCCTGTGAGGAGAGAAAGAGGGAGAGAGAAAGATTAAAAATCCAGTGAATGAAGTACCTTAAAATGTCTTCCTCTTGTAATAATAATTATTATCAGCTAGCCTTGGGCATCGTTAAGGCATCTATAGGGACCAAAATACAGAAAAATGCCTTGATTGGGGGCTCAAATCTTCCCTGTGAGGACAGTTGGAAGATGGTTTGAGAATTGGCCAACCTGCCGACCACGCCACACTGTTTCACCCAACAGTCAAATGTAAACCTTCCTGGCTGCAGAGTAGGCAACCCAGCTCCCTAATTGGCTGAACTCCATGATCTGATGCCCCATGAAACCCGTGCGTGTGATGACAGGGATGAGCAGATGAGTCACCAGCTCTGGATGGGTATTTTATTTCTCTGATCAATGTCCACCTAAAGTTAACACACCTAGTTCACATCACACGCACATGCACACACACACACAACTAAACTACAATACCCTTGTGGTATCGGTGTCTGTAGCTTGTGGGAGGGAGATGCTGTCACACATGACACACACTGACGTTCACATTCAAATGCACATAGTCAAACACATATGCACTGACATTCTGAGACTGGTAAGCACACATTCAGGCATATGTGCACATAGTGAACACATAACATAATCATGGCAGGCACAGTCATTGCAATGAACATGAGAGAAATGACAGGTCGCAAGTCCATCATAAAGCTAAAGACAGACAATCACACTCAAAATTAGTCTTCAATGCACCTGACTTTCACTATGGACAGTGGCTGGAAACCGGAGCACCCAGAAATAACCCATGCAAACAACCCATGCATGGGGAGAACATGCAAACTCGCCCCATGAAGCTATGAGCTGTGGTAAATGGCTATGGATCACACACACTGTGTAAACTCTAATAGCAATAGCTGATTGCTATTAGAAGGAAAATGACCATGTCACCATCTAGTATTCAAAACATGACGGCTTTATGAACTTCATAAATTCAAAAATGTTTATGGCATCATTATGTGATAAAAACATTGTATTTATCAATGAGGAAGTAAATGGGAATTGCCTTAGGCATAAATGTGACAAGCAGGCGTGGTAGTTGTCACTTTGCCTCCCTATTATATATCTTATCAGAGGAAATCTTCCTGTAGCAACTAGGCCTGCAACTCACCTACAACTTGCAACTGCTCAATGGTTAATGATCAAGATTTTAACATTTCTAAGAAACAGCTGAACATGTAATGTTGCTTTACTTAATATTTTATTGTATACCAGGCCACTGCAATTACATATCTGGTTTAGGATGATTTACCAAAACCGTCATCTAGTCCTGTGCTACCATAAAGTTAGTAGCTTCATGTAAAGAGGCAAGGCACACTGAGGGAAACTAGCTTACATGCTACATACCGTTGCCTTACCTGCTAGGTCAATTTCTCAGTAACTAGATTAAAACCTGTTACTTGCTAATCATCATCTCATTCATAAGGTGTGCTCTACCGCATCAGAAAAATAAATCATCTCTATGTGCCAGTATATTTATATTATCTAAAAAGGGGTAAGGAGTGTAAAGTCTTTCTTGGTGTGAGGCCCTGTGCCACCACACCATTTGCAAAGCCCCAGTGACAGCTTTGATGGCAACCAATTTCCCCACTCTCAATTTAACAGTCACCTCCATCCCACCCTTTCTCTGTGGGCTTCTAACAGGGGATGAAAGGGGGCTGCTGAGGAAGCAACAGGAGCCATACCCTACAGACTGTTTCCCCATTAGCCCAAAGGTTGTGGCAATGGACTATAATGGACCACTAGTGACTTAGGGGGGTCTGTAGGTCGAGTGGATGGACTCCGTTAAGGCAAAGGTGTTGTACAAAGCCTGTGTGAAAGCGATAAACAAAGATAAACTAAATAATAGAACTGATACCCCGTGGAGAGAGAAGTTGGGCTTAGCCTCTGACACCCATTCAACATTGGGAACACTATATAAGCCTCCACTGAGTGAGTGGGCAGAAGATTCACAATGGAGGGTACTACAGGGTATCATAGCAGTGCTAATTCTCGACAATAGGTATGTTTCTATTCCAATGTCAGAGGTTGATGTTGCTTTTTATTTTAATGGGTTCAATGTTTTCTAATTTTAGAGCGATATTTACCTCCTCTGGGTTCATTTTGGAAATTAAACCCAGCACAAAGCGATAAAGAAAGTGGCAACTGCTAAATTTTCTTCTTGGTCAGGGCAAGGTTGCAATTTACCTGAGCAAGAAGCGGCGGGTGGAAACAGGTGGTGACCGGGACTTGGTAGAGATGTTAGTAAGTGTGTGGGCATAGACATTTGAGCGCATGTGTGTTTGTGGGTCGTTGAGTTGAGTTGGAGGTAGACCGACAATGACAACACGTGTCTCTACTGTACTAAAGTTAGCTGTCTCTGAGTCAGCCTGAGCTCATGTCAGATTACAACAGGGACTAATATGCAGCCTGCGATAAAACCATGAGCTATACATGGATGGACACGTTCATTCATCTGCTTAGCTCTGGGGGGGAAGAATAGATGGATCCATTGGAGGATGAATGACAGATTACCAGCCAAGCGAACAGGCACACTCAGGCACACATGAAGGCATGTGAACACAATACAGTCATACATTGATGTTGTAATGATATCGTGGTTTAGTGGATACCTTGTATGTCTGTGCAAGTGTGGTGGTGTGTTTGTGGGTGGGATGTGACATAGTTATGGCAACTTAAGGTGGACGCTGGTCAGGCTGGCTGACAGACAAATTTAAGGAACTGCATTCCGCCACACAGGATTGCAGCCTCTGCAGCCAGTAAGGTTAACGTTCGACTGTTGGGGAAGTTGGCCAATTCTCAAACCCATCTTGCTTCATTCTGTTCAACAATGAATGGCAGCAAATGGCTTCTTGTGAAAAACAAGTCCTGATATCACTAACTAAGCTGACTGTGAGCAGGGCCTGGAGGTCTGGAGTTGAGGCAGTTGACTAAAGGCAGAAGACGAGGGGTCAAGAGAGTTTCTTAAGAAAAAGGTTGAACAACTGCAAAATACCAGCGGCCAGAGAGCTACTGATGGTAGAGAAAATGCTTGCACTGACTGAATCACCTACCTCTTTAAAAACTTTGTAGGGACAACATCTAGGGGACAGATGGAGGACTTCTCCTCCAAGACCAAGGAGAGAAATGGCTTTACACTTTTTGGGAGAAAATACAGCCTAGACTAGAAGAGTGGCTAACAGCTAAATGACCCTAGAGTTATGATGGCCCTTGAAATCCGGTCAGGCAAATAAGCCGCTCTTGAATCCTTCACCACTTTCTGATATTTCTGCATTAAGTCTTTCATAATATTGTTTAATACTTGCACTTTTCTACATTCTCTCTTCACAGTGTTTTCATCTAGCCATGCAGGCATAACTTCACCCCAAAACTGACACCACAATCCCACTGCGCCAGCTGGTTTTTATTGCGCTATCCATCCCATAACACATCCTGGCGCAAGTCTGTCCACCAAATTACCAAACTGACAACGGCGGGGAGAAGCTGTCATTGTGCCTCATGGAATTGCCAATGCACCGGTGAACATTGACTGCGCCGCAGTTGTGCCAGCATGAAAATAGAGCCTCGACTCTTTACACCCTGCCGCTGCCTGGCACAACTACAACTGATTTAGGAGTGTGTAATTAGTCATTGAGTGTGTGTGTGTAAATGTTTAGTCTAGATAGAAAAGGAAGAGGATGTGCTGATTCTTTTTATGGGTTTGCATCAGACAACTAACCAGCGTGACGTAATCACACAGCTGTCTTGAACTGCCATTATGCTTGCAAGGAGTAATTGGTGGCAGAAACTGTTTGAGTGTATCACAGGAGGATCATCAGGCCCATCTGCCCCCGGACTGGCTGGATTATCACACTCTTCAGAGGAACACTAGTCTGGCTGTCGCCTCATAGAAAGAAGGGGCAGGGATGGGTTAGGCCACGAAAGTTTTAATTTTGCAAGGCTAGTAAGCCCATGCATGCTTTTGCTGAAATTGTAAAAGTGGTGGCAGGGTAGAGGTTAGAGAGACAGACCCATAACCAAAAGGTCATGATCTCTGCAACAGCCCTGTGTGGGACAACCATGTCAGTCCTTCTGTTTAAGAGCCTAAAGGCTTAGAATGTAAATGAGAAAATGAACTTTGGTATAGGTGTTTCATTCTTAATTGACTTTGGGAAGAGTGAAGCCCTTTGTTCACCTTCCCTTCCATAATATACACAGATATGGACCTTTACATCTTCTCATAGTCTCCACTTGTCTACTCATCCAAGATGACACCTGAGTGGCAAAATGGATGGACAGATTTCACTGTTCAACAATATCATGTGTTTCCTCACATGGATGTAGTCGGTGCACAGCGTCTCAGAGAAGACTACTTCAGATAGAGTGAGCAGTGACATTCAGACCAAGTTTACCCCCATTTGACAACTCTGTAAATTAACCACTTGCTGCACCCCACCTCTCTCATTCTACCATCCTCACCTCAGGAAGTATGACTGTATTTTGGCTAGAGTTGTGTGTCTCCTGTAACCCAGGCAACAAGGGCTCTAAAAATAACTTAGGACCCGATATAGTTCAGCCATTTCCGCCATGGCCCGTAATTCCCCACATCTAAAGAGAGGTATTTGAATGACTCCACAATTACTGGGAGTGTTATCACTTGCCTTTGTCTCTGAAATTGTTATGTATCCATAAATCTCTAGTAAATTGGCGCACTGGTTGGTTGAACAGGAATCATGTACAGTTTGTGGGTATGCATGCACGTACATACGTGTTTTTCCATGGGCTAATGGTTGGACTCCATCCTACTAGCTAAACAACCTACAGGCTGTATGCTATTAATTTAACAGGCAATACTGTCATGTAAAGTGAGCTCTCACTATGTGAATTTACTGTCATACACCACTGAAAATTAGAATACTGCAAGCTATGTTTGCTAGTATGCCTTGACAAGTTAGCAGTGCTAGCTTTTTGTGCTAGCTTGCTAATTCAGAAATGCCATCTCATCACATTTTCTTATTCCTTTATGTGATGTTACTTCATTGCTATACATTAACAAAATCCTAACTGCACTAGTGTAACACTATCATTTTCCATTTCTGCTGCTGTAAATGCATGGCTACTGCAAAACTACATCAAGAGGCTGGTGTGAAAAACCTTAGAATGCATTTTATTATTATTCAACATTTTATTATTACTTCTATTCTCTCATTTAATTATAAGACACATCATGCTATAGATCCAAACTTTTCCATTTCAAAAACCCACCTTGTCAAGTCTATAAGTACTAATTTGACAGCCAATAATGGAGAAGCCCACTCACTTATGCAGGACGGCAATCTCATTCTCAATGCTGTTTTCTTTGCCCTCTAGGGCTTTCTTGGGGATGCATTTGATAGCCACCAATTTCTGGGTCCTCTTCTCCTCTGCCAGGACCACCTCAGAGAAGGCTCCCCTGAAACACAAGCACACAGTCCAGTCTGTCAGACCTGAGTCCATTTATCAGTGAGTGTTTACACAGTTCTTCACAAAGGAAAACTCTTGCTTTGAGGTGAAACTGGCCTAACCATGGTTATGACTTGGCATTAGCTTCCCTGTCCTAAATAATACATTTAAACACTAAGAGATGCTACCCAACTGAGGCCAGATCAGTGTCTATTTTTAACTTCAGCCTCCTCCCAAGGTCTTTGCAAGGCTGAGTCAAGTGTTGGAGAGATAACAACTTCTTGGGATGACATGGAACCAGCACTCTTGAATGCCGGAGTTTGTTTGGGTGACAATTCACATATGTTGCTCCTTCTTTCAGTTCTATTTCCTTGACGTTTGAATAAAACTTGTGATGCTTAAAATGTTTTTAATTAAAAATTTCACCCAAGTGACATCCAAAAGGTGGCCAGCCTTTCTAGCATTTGCCAGAATTGCCAGATGACCACAATGTATATTCTAATTCTTCTGTACATACAGTACATTTCATCTCCCTCTCTCAACTCTAAAAATGAATTCAAAACGAGCAGTAGAACTCATTTAGTCATGCTGTGATTAAGCAAAAGAATTTTACCATTTTCCCATGACCCAAAAAAATCATGGAGGCAGACATTTCTTATGACCTCTGGGTTTTTGGCCGAGGCCCAGGGCGCTTTGGTTGTGCAGTAACTCTGAAATCCTGCTGCATTATTATAGATCTGCAGTCCTGAGGATACAACTCAACACTACATCCGACACATCTATACCAGTACAAAAACAGTACATATCAGATACAGTAAGGAGAGGAATCTTTTAATTGGAATAGTGGGAGGTAGAGCGTGAGTGAGCTGGGAAAGAAATACTGCTGTTGAAGGTACAGTAAAGCAGCACAATACAATTTTTGTAGGTTCTTGAAAAAATGCCACCAGGCCTGCTATGGTAACCCTATATTGTCAGCATTCCATTGTGAACAATGTATTTCTCAACTCTACCGATTTTAAAACATAATTTTCCAGTCTGACAGGAAACAAATCAAAGATTTAATGGAAAATCTGACCTCATACTTCGCAAATCCCTCAAATGAAGGATGTGACAGCAAGGGTGGCAGATTTATTGCATGCATTAAAGTCTCTGCAGGATTTGGCAAGAGGGTCTCTGTGTTTGTTGAAACCACAAATGCTTGAACTCATGATGACTTTTTGAAAACAGTGCAAGGCATGGCAATAACAAACAATCCCCTTTTGTTTTTTTAAAACATTTTGACAATTTATTTTTCTGTAATTTTTTTAAAAGTTGGAGATGGGATGTATGCTGTAAAACTGCAGTGCATGGTCAACATTAACATCTTAAATTTGCAGGATAAATTCTTACAATGACAATAAGCAAATCACTGCATGGACTGGAATTATAAGTGATGCAATCATCTTTATTTAAAACATGATTCTATTTCTTTCCTTGTCTTTAGTCTGGATTGTGTTTGCATTTCAAAGAAATGTCTGAGCCTGAATAGCACGTTCAGAAACGTCTGAGCCTGAATAGCACGTTCTTACATCCCCAAATTAACTAAACAGGGGTTTCTAGGTGTGTCATGCACCATGAAAAAACATTAACTGACTTGAAGGAAACATGAAACAAGAAACATTTGTGTATGAATGTGGATGCATTTTTATGGGGAAGGTTGCGCAACAGGTCTTACTCGTGCTTCCTCAGAGGTTTTGCAACTAGTCACTCACTCTTCACCCACTTATAGTGTACAACTGCATTTTTGTCTGGAAATCCTGAAGTGTAATCCCTAGTTTTTGTACGTGTTCAGTGTACTTAAATTGCTGTCACTCAATGTTGGCAAAAGTATAGGTTGCTTAGGTTCAATCATGCCGCTATTCTCTTTACGCATGTAGTAGCAGTTGAAGGATTTTTTTAGAGCTAGGCTATGAACACTAATCAAAAATGCAGCTTTTTTGCATTACTCCCTGCCTAAATGTTAGCATTTAGCATTTAATTAAATTTCAATGCATGTTTTTAGCCTGGATATCAATGTTAGACGCCTGACCCTCGGTACAAAGATGAACTTGCAATAATACTTACAATTGCAAAATAAACCCTTATAGAGACTGAATGTCATGAAATAGAAGAATTTGTGTGTGTGTGTGTACGTGTGTATGCATGTCAGCCATCAGTCTGCCTTATCTCCTCTGCCACTGATAGCTGCAACGTGTGGCCAGACAGGAACCACAAACATCCAAGGGCAGGGTTTGCAGGAACCTAATCGGCATCACAAACAAGGAACGGCTGCTTGCCAGTGTCAAAACAAAAGAAACTATGTGGCCTAAAGACCACAACTCTACTAGGAAAGATGCCTTCTACATCATAAAACTAGGCATGACTGTCATTTCAGTCCAACATTGGTAAGATGCATTGCAGTGTACTCAAGGCCTTTGTGCTCAATTTTTTCTGCAAAAGTCAACCTAGTAAGTCCTCCATAAATTAGTTGCTTATCGGAGTTACTTTGTCTTTATTGATGGAACAGTTCAGTTGGGGTCATGGTTTGTAAAAATATTATTGCTACCTCTGCATTTTTATTTATTGGTATATCAATTACTGCAACTATCCACTGTAGAACTTTTTATGTTGTACAAAATATTCTAAAAGCAAATGAATACAACACACTCAGTAAACATACTATAATATTGGAGGAGTGATATCCAGCTCAGGTTGGAAATTCCATTATCTGATCAACAAATGGTGGTTTTGTAGATGTGACAGTTCGAGTCAAGTGAAGAATAAAATCCATGCCACAATTTTACACAGGTATGAATAACATTTCCTCCTGCTCCCTGTTCATATGCAGGCCATACTGGGCGATGTGCTTGGGGTAAAACACAGAAATAAACTTCTCCCATTGTATAAAGAATAGTTTATACCTCTATTAGTTTGAGTCATTATTCATTCTATTCACAGAACTTTCTGAAAATTGTGGTAGCATATGTAGGGTTTCCACTTATTAGCAAAGAAAATACAGGACATTTAATTAAATTGTTATGCTGTTTGTGTGTGTGTGTGCTCTCACAGTCTCCTTTAACAGAAAACTAAGAAACAAACCTGGATTGTAATCAAGATTGAACATGTGGAGCTGCACCATACAGAATGAATTTGGCAAAATACCATATCTTTCTCAATTGATTCACAGTTCAAGTTTTACTTCTCTATTTTCATGCTTTGGGAGACAGTTGCTCATGTTCACCAATAACTGCAGATTTCTCAAAAGGGACTCACGACAACTACTTTTTCGAACCAGTGGGAAAAACGTTCAAGTGTTGACTCCCAAAGCATTTAGTGACAAATTGGTACAGCTGATGCCAATTTGCGCTACTTGCTTGTTTAATCCAAAGAGGTCTGATTACAGCGCTTCCCCTACACAGCGTAGCCCCCTCTGCCAAGAGCAGGGAGAGAGCAGGATTGGCTGTAGCAAATACATTGATAAGCAAATGAACGTATGACGTATCATCTGGTGACCTCTAGCGACATTTTGAGCGACTAAAAGCTACTATGTCTCCAACTTGCCCTCTCTTTCATTCTACTGCGTTATTCTCTTTTCTGATGTAATTCTGTTGGTGAAGCTTCAGTCCTTAGTTGATTGAAGTGGTCTTTTCTCTTTTTTTTTTCATTTAACCAACACTTTGCCCCTCTGAGGTCAAAAACTACAGACCGGTCTCCCTTCTTCCCTTCCTATCCAAACCACTTGAACGTGCTGTCCTTAATCAACTGTCCTTGTACCTCCACCAGAACAACCTCTTGGACGCCCACCAGTCTGGGTTCAAGGTGGATCACTCGACCGAGACAGCCCTCCTTGCAGTGACAGAGTTGCTCCACGCCGCAAGAGTGAACTCTCTCTCCTCTGTCCTGATACTCCTAGACCTGTCTGCAGCGTTTGACACAATGAACCGCCAGATCCTCCTCTCCACCCTCGAGGGGCTGGGTGTCTCAGGCTCTGCACTCTCCCTCTTTGCATCCTATCTGACGGGTCGCTCCTACCAGGTGACATGGAGAGGGTCTGTGTCGGAACCACGCAGGCTGACTGCGGGGTTCCGCAAGGTTCAGTTCTGGGTCCTCTTCTTTTCTCCCTTTACACAATGTCTCTTGGTTCTGTTATTCACTGTCACAACTTCTCCCACCACCGTTATGCTGACGACATCCAGCTGATCTTGTCATTCCTCCTCTCTGACACACAAGTGGAGGTTTGATGAGATACAAAATGAGTTTGCTACGTGTATTGAACAAGCATGCCGGTTGGCAAACTTGACAAAGCCCTTCTGTACTTGCGAGATTTATTTTTGTTTGTTATAATTTTAAATTATTTAAATTTTGTATTAAATTGGTTTTGGTACTCTCTGAATTATTTATATTAGATTCATACTGGCAGTTTCTAACTTTGGAAAAGTCCCATTATAATACAGTATATTGCATTTTTGCGAAGTTAGCTGTGTGAACAGGGCTTTAGATCAACAAAAAATAAAATAATTGTTTTCGCTTATTTAAAAACCTGAAACCTGGTGTTTAACAGTTGTCCTCAGAACATTTGTCTAAATGAAGCAAGAGGGAGGTCTATTTATAGCACAACAATGTCTGATTTGTGTCTGTAGAGTCATTTCAGTGGAAAGTTCTAGGAACGCTTTACTGTTTAATAGAGTGACAGAGATCCCTTTACACCAAGCGTTACCATACGTCTCATATCCAGGTGTGTCTGGATATGATTTAACAGGCTGATATGAAAATGCATCTTGGGTGTAAACATTGAAAACAGATTTTTATTATGCTAACCAAAATGCAGATCTATGCGCATGTCACTTCCTTCTCTAATATTTAGGTACTGTACAGTTGAAGGTAAACACCTTGCCTTGCTTTCCCCCATACCTGAGTAATCAGACAATTTCTGTATGTTTTCTTTGCACTTCTGGTTGGATTTCTATTTAATTTCTTATTTTATAGATACATAGCTTTAGATTTATTTCAGCCATTGGATACCATAATAACAGATGAGCATGGGTTTGTGCATTGAAAGGCTGAAGCCTCAGCTTATTATGCCTACCCTTCACATCTTCATATGTGGAATGGAGATGCCTTACATTTACATTGTGTTGTTAATGTGGCCAAATGAGTCCCTGGCCACCTCCGGAGGTGATTTTACTGATTGGATCATCAATGCTTCTTGGGTACATTTACACCTGAATTGTATGCATTTTTGCTCTCACTGATCACAGTCCAATCACACAGGACATGTTAATGCCAGGTGTAAAGAGGGTCATAGCATACATCAATTTGGAAGAAATTGGGATATTGCAATAGGTTTCTCTTATTCTATCTCCCAGTCACCAACATATTTTGTTCTATTGAAGTCAACAGAATGCTTGTTTGAAGCCATTGCCCAGTCAAACTAGTAACCATCCTGGGAGTGAGGCAAAAATTCCACAGGATTTAGGAGTTTGGGAAGAAATCCAGCTGTGAAGGAGGTTGTCAGAGGTTCAAATTCCTCTGTAGAATATGGGGCATTTAGTGGACATTCTCCATCCAGCCCCCGAGAGACCACGAGGGGCTCTGAGGATGTGTACACTTGTTGCTCATATAGAAAAAGAAATCTGTTTGTAACATTTAAGTATCTTAAGAACCTTCCTGCTGTAGATTATTTTTCAAACATTTTCCTTACATCAGAGGAACAGCAGAATTGTACCGTTTTGAGATCCATGACTCAAACTTTGTGGGCTGCTTGGGGTCTACTCTAAATGACCTATATTTTGATATTGATATATATTTTGATAATATATATTCTATCTATAAATAAAAATAAAATAAAATAATGACAAAAGTAATTCTTGTAATTATTGTCGTGATTGTTTCTGCTAGGTAACCATGTTCGTAAACATGTTAAAAATGAAAACAAAAAATATCATTATACTTCCTGCACTAGTCAGTCACTTCATTAAATGAGTTCATGACTATCACAAATCAGTAGATGTTAAAATCCACTGAAAATCTTGCACTAGAAGTCCTTTTTAGAAATTGGATGATGCCAATGTTCATTATGAGCATGATAATAATGATAATGTCATTGGCAGTGACCAGCTCAGGTGTGAGCATACTGTTGAAGTATGCAAAAGATCAATTCTCAGAGTAAACAGATTTTGTCTAACACTGGGACTGACAGATATAATTGATAACATTGAGCAAGGGGAGGGAGGTGAAATGAAAGGGGCAGAAGAGGGTGGAAGAAGACAATTACTTATGAAAGATTTATGAAAATGCTGAGATGATATGACAAAGAGTTAAATGTTAACAATTTTATGTGAGGCAATTATACTGATGAAGAACATGCTTCCATACTTAAGCCCCATCCATACTAACAGCATAAGCTGTTTTCTTGGCCGAGTGTATTTACACAGACCACACTGTCAGCAATAAAAGCTAAACACAGTTTATTACCAAGAGGCAGTGATATTTTATTACCTTCACTTAACAAGGTTTTATCTATGCAGATCATTTTCATGTACAAACAATGTTGAAAACCCCTACTGACACAGCGCAGGCTATGAAAATATGAAGAGCATGAGTGTGATGAATACTTGATAGGATGAGAGTAGAGTGAGAAGTTTGCGGATGCACAGCCTAAGCCTAGTGTGGGTTTTGGCTGGCGTGTCAAGTAAACATTTGTGTTTACCGAGCTGTTCCTGTTGCTAACAGGATATTCTGATCGTCACCACGGGACTCGTGTCCAGGAAGAAGACACAAACACTGTACCACTGCACAGCTATTCCCCACTAAGTCCTCAGTAAAGATACACTTACTGCCACTGTCCAAACAGTAGGGCGTGTTCTCATAAATTCACTGTGCAAATACATTACATAGGAGTGTAAATATTGACATACCAATGGACTTACATGCATTCCAGTGATTGACATTTTGCTATTGTGCACCAAATCTATATGAAAACACTTTTTATCCTGCCCAAACAGTACACTGAAGCCTTTAAACTCTCACTGTTGAAATGCAAACCTGGGTTGGATCATATGGCCAAAATATTACACACATACAGTATATTAAATACTCCATTCCAAAAATCTTGTTTGTGCTTTGTAGAAATCACCCTGTGGCCACCAAAAATCATTGCCCTACAACCCTACAACCCAGGGGCTGAGAACCATTGTGTTATGATTGAGCACACCATTATCTTTACGACCAGCAAGTCAGTTTGTATGAAGTCTGTCTTGCATAAAGAAGTCACCCAGCCATGATGTTTAACATAACTTCATTGCCTTCCAATAAAATAGACCTCAACTGCTAAACCTGCCAAAGCAAAAGATGACCAGTCTTACATGAACTACTAAGTTATTTCACTGAGTTATCTCTCTATTAAAGCCCTTTATGTCTGAACATAAACTCTGTCAGAGCAAGCCTACTCGCTTACAATATAGACTTGATGTTGCTTAGTTTCTGTCGCTACAAGCAACCTTTATATGTGTGTATCCCACAGTGCCTTGCTGTGTATATCAAAGGAATGCACATGCTGGCATACATGCATGTGCTCACTCCCATACACCATACCCAGGCACATGACATAAACGTACATACAGACAGAACTAAGAAGCTCTGATTACACGCACACAGATAAAAAACTGAACCCTAATGATTTCCAGCAACAAGCTGCCATAACTAACAGATGATGTATGATAGTACAATAATCAATAAAAGCATATTATCATACACAATAATGACAATAACCATAACCATATTGATACATGTCATTATCAGACATTTACATAAAATCACCACCATAGCCAGGGGTGGAAAGTACTTGAGTAATTGTACTTCGTTACTATACTTAAGTACTATTTTAGGGGACTTGTACTTTACTTGAGTATTATTAAGTTTGTATACTTGTACTCTTACTCAATTACATTTTCGAGAAAAAAATAACACTTTTTACTCCTTACATTTAAAATTCAGACCTTCAAAGTTACAAGCACATGTATTATTTTTTTCACTGGCCGAACTATTAACCCTGCAGCCATACGTTATTTAAAACAGCCAATCAGATCCCTATCAATGGAAAATTAACCCGCCTATACCCTTGCTGATTGGTCCTTGGGGATCTTTGGGGATCTTTGATTATAGACACCCGCTATCATAATATGACAGTCAGAGAAGCTACAGAAGATGGCCACTAACGTTACGAGAGATGGGGACGAAACGGTCGCCATGGTGAATGGGGTCAGCTAGCCGGTATCTGGTTTGGTAAATACTGGCTAGCTGAACCCATTCGGTTCCACTAGCATTGCTTCAAAATGCTAACAAGCGTCCAGCTTCCATTTAAAAATGCTTTTCAAGTCTTTGACAAGAACCTTAGGATGTGTGATACTGTATCCAAGTATAAAAAACTGAACTATGCCTTAATTTTTTACAAGGCTGTAAAACTTTGGCCAACACTGATGTGATTGCTGTCCATGTTAGTTTGCCTTGACATGTTTTTTTCAAATTCGATGGAGAAGTAATTTTAATGTAAAAAGTCTCCTGTTATTTAATTTCAGTATTGTCTATCCATTGCAATAATAAAAAAAGTTTACTTTTTACTTTTTAATATTTGAGTACATTTAAAAGTAGAAACTTTTTGACTTTTATTCAAGTGTATTTTTAGCTAGATACTTTGACTTGTAATTGAGTAAGATTTTGAACCAGTGCCCATACTTTAACTTAAGTAGAATATCTGGGTACTTTATACACCCCTGACCATAGCTAAACAAATACGACTTCTAACCTTTGCATTCGTTTTTGCAGACCCAATTCTCTGGATGCCATCAATGCCATTGCTTTGGAACAGTCACTTATAAAACTGTACATCTATCTCTTTGATCAAGAATATCTAAATAGCTTATTCTTTTCTCCTGTAGCGGAGGTTCACCCTCATGACCTATAGGGTCCCTTATCCCCCTCTAACACATCTCTCTTTTTGAGAATTATTATTTTTTTTTTTTTTACCAATACACAGCTACAGCTATTGCTATTGCTGGACGGGATGTTAAATGAAAGTGGGGTAAGTAAGAGATATGTTGTGCTAAAATAAACATGTTTAAAATACCAGTGCTACTAATTGGAATCATAAAGTGGACAAGGAAGCATCACTCTTATACTGAGATGTTTTGTGACTATCTGCAATGTTTTATTCTGCCAGATGGCACGACTAATCGTGCCATCTGGCCTGCTGAGAAGTTTGATCAAGAAGTTATGGAAACAGATGACAAAATGGTAACTGTGGAAAGGTCAGAGAGACATAGGGAAGGACCATCTGGTCCAATCGGAGCTCAGAGATACCCCGACTGCGAGTCTGGCTCTGACACATGAAAGGACCATCTTTACTCTGTGGGCCCTCCAAACAAAACCACCTGGTTAACTAAACTAGAGTCACTATCCTTGTCTGATAAGACACTCATTGAATTTAAAAGCTTAGTGTTAAGGAGCTATATGTGCTACGTCCAATCCAGAATCTATTTAGCAATAAATATTGTATGTATAGTCACATAGATTATTGATAATTAGGTCTTTAATTGTAAAAGCACATAAAATAATTCTACATTTCGATCCCATAGTGAACAAGTTGACACTTTTGGGAAATAGAGGGGAACTGAGACCTGAGGATATTGTGACAAAGCACTCATGTCCACGGCCATTTTAAGACATGGCTTGGTCAAATTCTTCAGACCTGGGTCTGCAATATTCCAGCTGTAATAACAAGGAGATTCATTGAGTTTACTTTTAACTGAAAACACTGATAATCTGCTCGTATCATCATGTTTGTTTCACTCTCATTTTGGGATAATCCCTGAGCAGGACTGTTGCCATGACGCTGGTACATTAGACTCACTGCCAGCAACTTTGTCCTTTAGCCAAAGACCACAGTGCACACCACGTATTGGCTCATCAAGAGGCAATATCGAGAAATATGAGCAAAATAGAAATGCATAACTATCATTAAAAGCTTTTATTGATCACACAAAAAGACACACAGTTCTCATAGCGTGCTGATATGGCTGGAGTGAACAGATCAATCAGACACCTCAGATAAACAATGACCCAGTGTGACGAAGTATTATGACCAAGTTACATTGACACTATATTTCCACCGTGCTTCCCTTCCCTCCACCCCGACTCGTTACACAGACACACAAATCTGATGATGGGAATCACTTATGATTTACATTTTCACCTCTGGTCTTTAAATCTGATAACATGAATAGCCAACAAAGTACATTTGTACATGTGTATTAGAAGTGTGTATTAGAATATCCTATTGTATGCCGCTGCAGTGAGCCAATTTCCCCTTGGAGATCAATAAAGTCTCCACATATAAATACCTAGGTATTTGGCTTCACAGCAATTTTACTTTTAAGACTCACACTGATAATCTGGTAAAAAAATCTAAGAATGCAGCTTGGTTTTCTGTACAGGAACAAAATCTGTTGAGGCAACATTTCTTTCTGTCTTAGACTATGGAGATCTTATACATAGACATGCAACTGTCTCAAATTTGAGGTTGCTGGATGCTGCTCACCATTCGGCCCTCAAGGTATATTATGGGTGATGTTTATCACACCCATCACTGTGTTCTCGACCAGAAAGTTGGCTGGCCATCACTTTCTGTTCGGAGAAAAATTCATTGGTATCCGTTTATCTATAAAGCAAAATTGCCACCATATCTTTCGCTGCTTTTACATCAGAGAATTGCTATTCAAAGTCTCGCTCGCAGGATTGGTTGTCACTTCAGGTTCCTAGGGTCAACTCAAATCTTAGAAAGACTGCTCTTAGATTCTGTGCTTCAGATACCTGGAATTCCTTACAGCAAACCCTAAAGCTAGACACTAGAAGTTAGATAGTCTTTAGTGAAATGAAATGAAATCACACAACAGAGTCCGTCCCTGTCTGCCAAAGAGCCACAGTTCATAAGGATTATTGACTGTGGCAACTGCTGTGGGTACGTGAGTGTAAATGCTTTAATTTTTCCCTTTATTTCATTTTTCTTTTCGTAGCCTGTATAGCTGCACTGAAAGAGATTGTTCAGATATCATACAACATATTTCCTAACACACAGTGATGCAATCAATGCTGTAGAGCTAAAACTTTCCCTAAGTGAAACATGGGCACATGTTTGAAGCATTGGACCAGCTCACATCTCATTGCGACAACATATTCTAAGCAATTCAAGCACAAAGCAACTTGTGATTACAGATAAAGAATTTGTAAAACCTTGGCCTTGGGTATTGTAAGCATATGCTGTGATGCCCCACATCAGATCTGGATGTCCCACCATAATAAACTTTTATGCATTGTGTATACGCTGCTTGCCCAAACTCGGCATCTATTGCACGCCCAACCGTCCTGGTAGGGGGATTCCTCTCTGAGTAGTCCCTCCCGAGGTTTCTTCCAATTTTTCTCTGTTGAGGGTCCAAGGCTGGGGGATGTCGTGTACTAACCATTTATTGTTTCACATGTTGGGCACTGTGGAGCCCTTAGAGACTGTAACGGTGATGAAGGGCTGTACAAATAAATGTGATTTGATTTGATTTATGTACTTCTACAGCATGCATTGTAATTTATTTCCACCTAATTATTGCATAACTACTGAATAATTTCCTGACGTCGTGTAAGGAAATGGTAAAAAAGTGCCTCCATCTTACAAAATAAAAAAAGGATTGTGCCGGAAAATGAGTACGTAAAGGTTTTAACTTTCTTGTTTTGTTTCTCCTCCTTCCTGGTTTTTCTTCTTCTCTCATCTAATCTGCCCATTCAGTCTTTCTTCCACTAAAGACTGCTGATCTTACTGCATGCTACCTTTCTACCAGTTAATTCAGTTTCTACTCCCTCCCTTCCCAGTTCACCTTCTCTCTCCCTCTCTCCCTCCCTCCCTCACAGATACATGTATACACCATGCTGCAGGTACAGTATATAATGGTCTGACTTGCACCAAGAGATCTGTGTAGCCTATAGTGTAAGCAGGTGGAATAGTAGGTCAAAGCAAGATTCAAATGCTGATTCTTCCAGTTTATGCAACAATATAAGTATCCCTCTCTCTGCCCTTCATCCAAAGTCTCTTTTCCCGCCAGGCTAAAACCACAGTAGTGTCCCATTCTCCTTCTTTCCTTCTCCCTCACCCCTTCTCATCCTTTTCTTCCACCAAGGAAGCTATTAAATATGTTATACTTGCATCCCTTCAAATATCTTATATTTCTGCTTCCTCTCCTGTATCCTTCCCCCCCAGTTGCCCCCCACAAATAAAATATTAGCCCAAAGGTATATTTGAGAGTGACTGCTAATTCTGAAAGACAGAACAATAGCATCAAACATACGGTGGGTAAAGAGGTTTGAAGTTTACTAAAATAGCTGGTGTTCTTTAAATGATGACACTGCATCCAATCTGACACACAAGCTTATTAAGCCAGAGTGCTAAAAATACAAAAAGCATGTCAGCACAAAGGTTTTGGCGAAGCTTACACATAAAAGGCCTTCTTCGGACAGTTTACAACAGGTTTACTCAAATGAAAAGAGACAACAAAAGTCACTGAACACGATATAATGAACAAAATCCCTACCAAAATCATACTTCATACAATCAGGCTACAAAGCCTAGGACATGTCTCCCTCAGGATTTCTAGCACCTGAGATAAAAAGCCACTGAAAAGTCATTTCACGCCAGTTCGCTGATTCCTGGATAACCTAGTCACGTGGGGAAGAAATAATGGATAACAGTGGTGTGGGAAGCTGCACATACCAAGCCTGCAAGTGTGTGTAACATTGTTAGGAGGCTATATTGCTGAGAGCAGATGGAGATGTGTAAGTGGGCCAAACAGTAGGTGTGTGTATGTGTGTGTGTGTGTGTGTGTGTGTATTCCAGGAACTGCAGGCTATGCCATGCTGAGCTGTGCTGTGCTGAGACGCAGGCTTCTGCTAGAATTAGGTCAGGGCAGGGCTGAAGGGCTGAGGGGGGCAGAAGCAGGGATGTGTTTTAAGAATCAGGTCCGAGTTGGAAACGGGTCCAATGTGTTGTTTTCAAAAGAACGGTTAAACTCTGACACTAACAAATAGCTAAATAAAAGAAATTACTAAGAATGCTGCAGTGTCAGAATGAACATGCAGTCTGTCTCAAAATCAAACAGTGTTATTGCTTGACTGGGTTACCTAAAAATGGACCTGATTTTTGTTTTGTTGATGTCAGTTAGTTCGACTCTCTGTGGTTGCTTATCTTAAAAGTAACCTTTCAGCGTCTTCCTTCTTCCATTATCTCTTTCTTGCTGTGTCATCTCTGCGTTTTCTTGAAGTTTGAGCATAATGCGTACATTTGTGTGTGTTGAGACAGAGACAGGACAGAGGGAGAAGAAACAGAGAAGAGATGAGAAGATGGGGGGGGAGGCAGAGAGTGACAGAGGAGCGTGCTCTGAACCTTACTCATTGTTCTTCTATGGGCTTATCAGTGGCTGAGACAGAATTACAAGGCCGGCACAGTAACATGTTGTCCTGTACTTTCAGGTCCAACACACACACACACACACACACACACACACACACACACACACACACGCACACCAACACACCATTACGGGAAGGTAGGGACAAAATGAAAAGGGAATAAGAGAGA
>OOFE01044976.1:0-16661 GCA_900323365.1 Monocentris japonica | reverse complement strand
ACCACTCCTCTGCTGTTTACAATGCAGAGAGCCAAAGAAAACATTACACTAAGGGTGTTAATGGGTCCATGCAAATGCAGCCTATAATGACTTGCAGGGAGAGCACACACTCCAGCATGTAGCCTGCCCTTTGGTCATGCAGCTGTTCCCTTTCTTTCACTTGCAGGGCCTCGTCTAGGCAACTCTCCCGTGCCCAGCATAGTGCAGTGTCTCGCCCGGAAGGATGGCACAGACGACTTCTATCAGCTCAAGGTAAGTGCGTGCGTGTCTGTGGCTGGCACACTGTTTTTTTTCAGTAGTAATGAATTAAGTTCATAGTTCAATAACAATTTGAGCATTCTCCTCCAAACAACAGCTATGATGTCCCAATAGACATCTGAACTTTTGACCTTCCTAAACATACAGCTTTGTCTGTGTTTATTTTATGGCCCCCTGTTACAGCCTGCAACAAACAAAAACACAGCCGGGCGATCTGTTTATTGGGGCTATCCAATAATGTCAATAGTGTTTTACACAATGGGAGCTTTAGAAGGGGGAAAAGAAGGGAGAAAGGTAGCACCCCACCTGGAATGCCAACTTGTAACCCCCATGTCCATGTGGTGAGTCATTCCGTGACCCTCCCTCATCCCTGCGACTACAGCGCCTCAGTGTCTGCTGGAATACTTGTTTACTTTGTATTGAGACATATGCCACTATTTCAAAGCTGCAGCTCTGTTTTGCCACCCCGCACTCCAGATTTCAACTCCCTGCTAAATGCTAATTAGAGCTTGCCTATCTTAATGCCTTCAGTCAAATATTTAGCTGTTGCACTGATGATTCCTTAATCTTGAGTGGTTAAGGCTTTCTCCCCTTTCTGGGCTTGTGTCTTTTGACCTCTAACCTTTGCCCCACTCTCTTATGTGATCGTGGCAGATCTTGACGTTGGAGGAGCGAGCAGACTCTGCCGGGGAGACCCAGGAGGAGAGGCAGGGAAAGATGCTGCTGCACACAGAGTACTCCCTCCTTTCTCTGCTGCACAACCAGGATGGGGTGGTGCACCACCACGGCCTGTTCCAGGTAGATACCAGCCTGCTGACAGTTGGTAACAAAATTACATTTCTATTGACATGGGCATGTTAAATGTTCTCAAATCTCAATCAGTCACTGACAAATCATTAATGGTTGTCTAAAATATCATGGGAAATGGAGAGAAAAATGTGAGACGCTGTCTTGTAGATCATGCTGTATTACTCAGCACCTGCGTGGGCAGCGTTCTTTATGATTGAGTATGCTAAATACACCAACATCACCATGGAGAAGTTTCTGACACTTAATATTCAGTTCAGAACATGACATCAGCATGAGCAAGTACAAGAACATGTTCTTATCAGCTCAATAATGGCAGAGGGGAGCTTGTCATTGGACCAGTCAGTTACTTTCATTTTAACTGATCAGTGTTGTTTCAGTGGAGAGGTGGGAGTACCATTGAAAGGAAGCCATATTTATGTGCAATCGTAGTCTATTCACAGCCCCGACCATTCACAATGACTCACTCCCTTACCTCCTTCCCTCCTTCCCCTCCCCCACCTTTCTTCCCGTCTGCCTCCTCTTCTAACTTTGTTATTGTTCCATCTTCTCTTTCTCTCTCTCTCTCACTCACTCACTCAGACACATACACATCCCGTCTATTCCACTCTGTCAGTATTCTCAGAATAGCAGCATTGAGCTGTGCACCGTGATTCATTTATGGCTTGCAATATTGATTGAATTATTATAGTGCATCTCCACTGTGAGAGAACCAGTTAATAATTGAAGCTTTCAGAGGCTCCGGCTGTTCCTAAAAACCCGACACCCTGATACAGAAATCAATAGGAAGTGGTGACTGCTAAGACTGGAGTTGTAAGACCGAAGAGGGATGACCTTTTGTTATTTATCCTTCGCCACACCCCCAGTGTGGAGGGGTGGATGTGTCTTATTCACATTGTAGATTGCTACATGCAAGCTCCTGATTGATGGCCTCTCCCCTGCTTAAGCCTCTGTCTTCCCAAGTTGAATGAATCAGCTCAATCAGCTGTTATGCTACATGAGTCTATTCAATTTGATGCATTCGTGGGTGCGTCAACTCATGGTATTGATTGGAAAAACTCTGTCAACTTACAACAAGGAAGGAGCTTACTGATGATGGCTACTCACACTCTTATTTGTGTTTATTTCCCAGGACCGAGCTTACGAAATAGTGGAGGACATGGAAGCCAACAAGGTGCGCAAGATGAAGAAGCGGATCTGCCTGGTGCTGGACTGCTTGTGCGCCCACGACTTCAGCGACAAGACAGCCGACCTAATCAACCTACAGCACTACGTCATCAAGGAGAAGCGACTGAGTGAGCGTGAGGCAATCGTCATCTTCTACGATGTGGTACGTGTGGTGGAGGCCCTGCATAAGGTAAGTCTAGGCTAGACTGAGTAGAATATAACTTGAGCTTCTTTGGAAAGGTTATGCTTTTATCCGTCATACCATTTGGCAGAGTGCTTGATAGAAGAATATAAAACAATCTATTCTCACCAATGTAGGAAGCTTGCATGCTAGAATGTTATGCATTTGTCTGCATTAGGAGCATTTGCATTGTTGATATTGTTTGCTAGTCACACATCCTTTCTGATGACTCATTTCCCATGTTAATGTGCCACTCCCAGAAACAAGATGAAAGATTGTTTTGATACCAATGATTCACTGAGCACAATCTGACCAATCTTCGCTTGGCTTCTTTCTCTCTCTCTTCTGCTTGCAGAAAAACATTGTGCACAGAGACCTCAAGTTGGGCAACATGGTGCTGAACAAACGGTAAGATGAACTTCAGTCAGTCAGTCAGTCAGTCAGTCCATCTCTCTCATTGGGCCCTGTCAGCCAGTTAGCTAGCCAGTAACCTCATTAGATCAGGTCAGTCAAGTCAGCCTGCTGGTAAGTCATTTTCTTTATACTCAGCCATGTGCGAGAGGCCCCGGCCAGCCCCAGCAGCCTGTATCCAGTGTACAGTTGGCCTTAAACCCAAGCAGGGGTCAAATTCTCAGACTAAGAGCGTGACTAGCTATAGCAACCCAAAGCCTTGGTCTGTTCTGTCTGACTCTGGGTCCTCTGCGTCTGTGTTCAGTAAGGGCTGATGATTCATCTCCCACGGATTTTTGAAAGCAGCAGGGGAACTGGACTCTGGTGCAAAACAGAGCAAAGAACGTGTCACTGCTTTGGTGTGCGTGCATGCGTGTGTGTCAGAGTGCTGCAATTCAGATAGGCCCTGCAGAATGCAAAACTCTTCATCTGTAAAGCTCTCGCCAAACATTTGCCAAGTGAGAGCAAGAGAGACAGTGTGTGGGGAGCGGGGAAGTCGGCACAAAGCCACTCTTTTCACTATGTGAAGACTGCTGTTTTTGTCTTTGCTGTTAATTTATCCAAGCTTCAATGAATTCAGCAATGTTTTGCCATTGAGCCTATGCAGTATGGTGCCATAATATTCTGAAGCTAAAGCTCATCTGTGTTTTGTAGTGGTTTTTCCCCTTTGCTACATGTGTTTGCACAGCAGAGGTCTGCATGTGCATGCTTGGAGATACTGGAAAACACCCTACAAAGCCAGTCTTTTCATATGGGATTGCATGACTAATGCATACACTCACACACACTGCTTCTATGCATGCTTACACACACCTTCATATCCAAACATCTATGCTTGCATCAGACACATGAGTGTGCATAATCATGGAGTTGTCCTATAGTCTACTCATTCACTCGTGGTACATCACCTGCGTGTGTGAGTACATGCATTGAAATGTCAAGTTCCCAGCTTATCTTTGCACCAGAAAAACACACAGACACGTACATACCCAGGGCTCAGAGCCCAGTGCTTCCACCAGTAGTGGTGGTGATGAAACGGGAGAGTGTTTTGGCCCAGGGAGGAGGGTGGCGTGCAGCAGAGCAGATGAGCGGAACACTCTGTCCCAGCTGGAGACAAAGGCGAGGCCTGCCAAAGGCCCCATAGCTCAGGGCTTACTCACACTGCAGTGCACGTTACACATGCACGCACAGTCATCACTCTATTTACCATCTCATCTGCTCTTTCTCTTTTTTTCCTATTTTTTTTTCCTTCCCACTCCCTTTGCTTTGTCTTTCTGGCTTATCCCTTTTGTCATAGCACCTTTCCTCTTTTCAACTTTTTTTTCTCTGCTTTTTTGCATTGCATTTTGCGTGCTTGCGTGTTTCCTCTTTCACTTCACCCTGGATGTGCATGAGTATATGGTATGGGAAGAACATGGTCAATTGACAGGAAGACCACTCCCAAAACCCCCTCTCCCACCACTTGTTGTCACATTGGGTAATGCACTGTCAACAAGCTCAGCAATTTAGGCCCCAATGATGCTATTTCCTCTTGCAAGCCCAGCTGTTATGAAAGCAGGATGTTGCAGATCAATCTTCAGGGTTGTTGACTATGTATGTTGAGCTATATTGACCTTTATTTCAGTATTGAGTTGCAGTTGGATGGGGGCACACAGCTACATAGGCATACACGTGTTAATGGGGCTTGTTTATCACAGAGCTTTGGGCGGTTTACATCAGCAGACTCTCATGAGCCATGTCTTCCCCTGTGTCCTTGCTCCTCAATTCCCCTCCTTCCAAAATCTACTCTGTCCTGTAGTGCACAAAGTTTGACTTATTTGTCGGGATTTTCTGTAGTGTTTTTACTACCACTTGGAAAAATGGTTAAGTGAAGAGCTAACCTTTTCATTCTTTAGTGATGAACTTGAATGCTTAATTTGTAGTTCAGAAATGAAATGACCCATCCATACATTCTAAGACTATACAAATTGTATTAGACAAGCAATAGCCATGCAGTAACTCGTATTGCTAATGAAATGTATAGTTCTCAAAGAAATGTTTTTGAGAAGTGCAATTTGCTGGTCTCTGTGCAGAGGATGCCCTGTGTTCAACCTCCCTTCTCATCGACAGGGCTATTTTCAGCAGGAGGTTGAGGGAAGGGAAGGGATTAGTTATGGGGGGTGTTTAGGTTTCTGGTTTCCTGACTACCCATGTCACATGACCAGGAAGCGAAGATGGTGCGGTCTTCCCAGTCCTCGGGGACCCTTGCCTCACAAGGCAAGCATGCAATCTCATTCGTCCAATCTCCGGTGCAAGAATAGCAGCCTTAGTCGTGATGCCCACAAACAAAAGAACAGACTCCTCCATAAAGAAGGCTTTTATGTCTAGGGCCCTTGAAGCATTGTGCTGTTTCTCTGGCTTGTCCTTGTGCAGATCACAAGGCCACTGTATGGATATAGAGTTGGATCACAAAGCTTTTGAATGGTTGGAACGCATAAGCAGATGGAAATTGTTGTCTGGACAGATTGTTCATAGACATTAGAACCTTTAATTGAATGTGGGTGTTTGACAGGAATTGGCTCCAGACACTTTCAGTGGGAGCAGTGAGTATGTGGATGGAGCAGGGTGTGAAAGTGAGAGAGAATAAGGGAAGCTGTTGGCCTCAGGCCTTTTAGAAAGCGGATGTGAGTGAGGAGCGTGATGCTGAGTGGACCCGGGCTCTAGACCGTGGCTGCTAGTGCGTGTGCGTGTGTGCGTGTTTTAGCATAGTATGTGGGTGCACTTGAAGTTTCGTATCTGTGCAGTTACTTATATACCCATTCGCCAGCCCATCACTATGCAGGCTTAGTCATCCAGACAATTATCCTAAGCCACAGGTTGACTCACATGTTTGTCAAAGTGTGGCTTTTTTATTTTCTTTCTCCCTCAAAAGAACAGGGAGAGATAAAACAGTCCATAGTCCCTTGGCTTAAATACTGTAAGGTTTCACTCTGCCACACGCAAACTAAATTTACCTTGGATGTGTCAGGCAAAAATCTGATAGGCCCACAGTGTTTCCACAGAAACCAAATTAATCGAACATCCCTGGTAACAGCAGTGGAGCTCCTCAGACTTTGAAGCACCAGTGTGTCTGGAGTGTTCACCTTCTGGAGATATCACAGGCCTTATGTAGAGAGATGGTTATTTGGATGTGGTCCTGATGATGATAATAAACTTTATATAGTACTTATCTAAAAGCAGAGTTTACAAAGTGCTTTACAATAAGGCATGAAAATAAGAATGGAGGGAGATTAAAAAAAATAGGAAACCCTTTTAAGAGAAAATAGGTTAAAAGAAAAAAAATACACAAAATAAGATCAACATAAAAACAGTTGCAAGATCACTTGGTGTTGAGCTAAAGATACCTACCCAGTGTTTAAGTCTTTAAACATGCATTTTAAGAAGTGATGTAAGACATGATTCTGAATTATCGAGCCTAAATTCAGGGTAGGGTGTTCTGCAGTTTAGGGGCCCTAATAGTAAAAGCACAATTGCCTTTAGTTCTGCCTGAGGATCTCAGGCTACACAGCTCATAGGGAAATAAGGGGTTTGTAATGTAGCTAGGGACCACACCTAGTTGTGCTTTTAGAACAATCACTAAAATGTTAAAGTCAATTCTATATATATATACATTGTAACTGGTGGGGAGATGCTAAAATTGGGCATATATGGTCTTTTTGTTTGGCACCGGTTAAAATGCTAGCAGCTGCAGAATTGGAGACAGAGATGCAAGAGTGACTTTTTACTTGGGCAGGAGTAGAGGGAGTTGCAGTAGTATAGTCTAAATGAGTTGAAAGAAAATTGTGAATGATCATACCTAATTTTCTGGAGGATGAAAACTTTTTTTTTTTTTTTTTTCAATTGTAGGAAGCAACAGTGCAGTGGAGTTTCTGGACCCAGATCTTTTAGAAAAATATTTCTGGATCGAGGAGGACCAAATAAGACTTTGAGATTTGCTATTGTTGAGCTGCGAAGCAGTTCTTAAAGAATGACAACTTTTTGGAAATGGCTGTTTGGTCAACTTACCTTTTAACATGTTACAGTTAACGTACGTCCAAAATCTTCTCTTGTATGTCTGGTAGATATTACTGTCCTGTGCACATGCTAATGCGCTAGCATACAGTGCGTTAAGTGCTTGTAGACCACTTGCATTATCTAATGTAAGAAGATGACATTTTAGTAATCCAGAGTTGGTGATATCATCCACGTAGCAATAGAAAGAGACATTATGTTTACAGATGTTGCCAAGTGGCCACATGTTGAGGTAGAAACTGAGGGGGCCAAGAGACAAAATTGGGAGTCTTTCTATCTTTTTGGTAAATAACAGAATACCACGAACTTCTCAGACTTATTTTCATATATCACTGAAGAGGAAGATGAGAGGCCAAGTCTTTGTGTTTGGCTGCTTTGCATCTGCACTCTTATGAGATACTGATATAGTTTCAAGGCCCAGTGAGTGTCAAAGCAACTAAGTTCCACCTTTATGGTGATTTCACTGTCAGCCTGTGTCAGTTATATGCTTTGAATTGTAGAGTGCATTTCACATTCTAAACATATCTTTGTTGTGATGAGTAAGACTGTTGGTACCAACATTTAAACTATTATAGCGCTATTTGCTGAGCTTTGATTAAATTGAACTGGACAATGGTATGTGCTTGTATTTGTGCTTTATAGGACTCACCGAATCACCATCACCAATTTCTGCTTGGGAAAGCACCTGGTGAGCGAGGACGACCTGCTGAAGGACCAGAGAGGAAGTCCAGCCTACATCAGCCCTGATGTATTGAGCGGTGAGAGAAGAATGGATGTTGTATGCATGGTCACTTGCACTCCTAATTTAAATTTTTGTTTAACAATTTTAATAGGACCACATAAATGTGATTGACTGTACCTCTATTGAAGTGTAAACGCTGAAGTAACACAGCACCAGTCCTATAGCAGTTCAGCTTGCAATATAGCAAATACAGAATAGAATACAGTATAGCCCTATTCTGTATCTAACTGCTTTGAAGCAAGCTAGTTCTGTACCAGAGATCGAGATATTGGCCAGTAGCCATGGCCAAATATTCATAGAGTCATATACTGATCTTTGCAGGTGATAGTGAATGGGTTAGTCTATGTTGACCGCAAACCCAGAAAGCTTCTGTTGTTAATGCCAGGCTGAAAGGCAGGCAGCTCCTGTTAGAGGAGTGACCCTGGTTAATCTGGGTCCAGCTGGGATGCTGGGAGTCATTCAAGAGCATTGCGTAATGTTTTGCAGCCGGTCTTGTGTTTGATTTTCCGGTTATTAGGCAACAAGAATGAGCCTATGTCGCAATCTTGGACGATTGGCAAAAGCTAGAAATAGCCTCTTTTCTTCTTTGTTGATCATTGTATGTGTTTTCTCATGGTATGTGTTGGGGAAACTACATATTTCTCTTTTTGGTGTGAAACATCTTTCTCTGGAAAATGATGAAATCATTTTTTATTCTTCAGCATCACGATGTTAATTTTGTAAAACTGAATGTTAGAGCCATACAACATTCCATTGGATGCTTGAGCATATACTTCCATGTATACTCTGATGGTCCATCCATTTATATGTTGATTCTCAGAATGTCATCCTGGACATTATAAGCGAGTGAAGAGAATAAATTGAAACAAAAATCATTTTCCTTCAATCACTCATAAAAAGCTGCAGATAGAAGCCGGGCATGTATATCAGCATAACGTGACAGGCACACAATGAAACGGAGCTCCAGTGACTCACACACTGATGACTCACTGCAGGGAAACTACTCCCATCTACCCCATCGTGTGTGTGTGCGTGTGTGTGTGTGTGTGTCCGTCCTTAATTGCCTCTGCTGTTGCTGCCGCCTGCCTGGCTGTAACAACACGGCCTATGTTTCTGCACAGCCATCATGCTCCACCCTCACCAGGTCTGGATTACTCATCTCCACTCCACGGCCGCTTTAATCGTTCAAGGCTAATGATTATATCAGTGCTCCTATTTCAGATGTTGGCAACATTCTAGAAATGTTCTAGGAAATATGACTGCTGTGGAGGCACAACTTGTGTTTGCATTTGCTCACCTTGTTAATCATTGGACTCAATTGACAGGAAGGGGAATCTGTTATGGCTTCTCTGTTTGTCGATCTAGAGTATAGCACTTTCTTACAGGAGCTGATGTTGCAATGGGCCACTGTCCTCAATGTGATACTGTCAAACTGACAGTATCCCATGCACCTATACAATATTTGACTCCCCTCATTGTAAATGCCCTGTTTGTTGATCTCAAACACTGAACCTGCCTTCTCTCTTTCCCATCTCCAGGTCGGCCATACCGTGGTAAACCCAGTGACATGTGGGCTCTTGGCGTGGTGCTATTCACCATGCTATATGGCCAGTTCCCCTTTTATGACAGCATACCTCAAGAGCTTTTCCGCAAGATCAAGGCTGCAGAGTACTCCATCCCAGAGTGAGTACTGTTTACATGCCATTGGGTGGAGACTTTAATCCAAAGCACCCTGTAGTATCATGAGTACATGCATTTTACTCATGTACTCAGCATGGTTGGCTCTCATGAGAATTGAACCCATTCTGACCACACTCATAACATATTTGAAAGCACACATTTTATAGTGTTTCCTCTGTCCTCATTCAGCTGTGGTGCTCCAACACAGCATGAAAATTACTGCAACTGCATTCATACAATCAGTACACTTGATCCAGTTTTCCCTCGCAAACAGTGTAGTCCAGATTTTTTTTTTTTCATGATTAAGATAAGGTATCCAAAGAAAATGGATTTTAGCAGTTCAGCCTGGACAAGAGTCATATGTAATCATAACAGTGACACTTGAGGAGCCAAAACGAAAATTACCTTCAAGCACCACTGCTACATAAAATCACAGTGCAAACCTTGGAATATGTATAGAGCTGCACTGAAATGTGCTATAAATATACCTGAAAAGTACATGAATAATAAAAGTAATGCTGAGGATATACTACAAAACATTCAATAGCTGTTTCAACCTACAATAACACAATAATCTTTGAATATTAGCTATAGCGTAAGGTGCAAACTTCCCTTCTCCGCTTTGCTGACTCTTGACATTTGCTCATATCCTGCTAATAACCCGTCGCTTCCTTTTCCCTCTACCCCACCTCTCAGGGATGGGCGTGTGTCAGAGAACACAGTGTGCCTGATCCGTAAGCTGCTGGTGCTGGACCCTCAGCAGAGGCTGACTGCAGGAGAGGTGCTGGAGTCCCTCAGTGCCATCATTGCCTCTTGGTAAGTGCCCCCCCTGCTGGATGTTAGAGCAATCACATGGAATTTGTTAGGTATGAAGTGTTAAATTGCTATTGCTTTATTGTAGATGATTACTTACAGCTAGTAATGTTGTTTGTGTAATACGTCTACAACTGGTTGCCATGAGTTGTTTTGAACCTTTCCATCGGTTGGCATTCAAACATATGATCTAATATGGGTTTTTCAGCCAGTTTGATTGGATGTACATATACTGTATGTACCAAGCCATTTGCTGTACAGTATAATAGAATTTTCAAAAATCAAGCTTGTTGTGTTAACTTGTGTATATCACAGGCAGTCGGTTTCTTCGTTGAGTGGTCCCCTCCAGGTGGTGCCGGATATTGATGACCAAGTCAATCACCCGGAGCATCTGCAAGAGGTAAGATTCTTGAAGAGCATGACATCCTAGGTCTCTTCTAGTAGCCTGTTCACCCAAGAGATGAATCCAAGGTGCTGCTTAGCCAGAACTTGTCAGCAGACACATCCAAATGTGACTTCCTCATGAACAAATCAGATTTTATGATAACGTGCCATGATGGTGCTAATTCACTCAGTCCACGAGAGGACATATTTGTTTTTATTGCATGCGTACGATATTTTTCAGACACATTAAGTGAACCCATTTATTCAGATCAACCCAAATGCTGCAGACGCCTTGAACAGAATTCAATGTCACTCCCTAGGCCAAGGTGACAGAGGAGTCTTCGCAGTACGAGTTTGAGAACTACATGCGCCAGCAGCTACTGCTGGCCGAGGAGAAGAACACTATCCATGAGGCCAAGAGCTTCCTGAGCAAGCGCCAGTTTGGCAGCATCCCACCTGTACGGCGCCTGGGCCACGACGCCCAGCCTGTTAGCCCCCTAGATGCTGCCATCCTGGCACAGCGCTTCCTCCGGAAGTAGCCCCTAACCACCCATTCCAGACTCTTTGGCCTCTGCCAGGGGGTGAGAGACACACAGGGTCCAGAGAGGACTGGGGAGGATAAGCCCCTAAACTGAACTCACTGACAGGGGGCCCAGCCCAACCTGGGTAAGGCGGGCCCCCACAAGTGAGCTTTGGGCAAGCTAGGTGGAGCAGGCTTGAGTAGGCTAACCTGGAACTTCACTCCCCACGTCTGGGATCCTCCAGTAAAATGCAGTGGGGAAGGCCTGGAAGAAGATTAGAACCAAAGGTTCCCCACCCTCAAATCACCCAGTCAGATCTCACAATTCAACCAACCTAATGGCACAGTCATATATGGGGCTACCACAATGCTCTGCCAAGAGTGTTGAAGTGACTATTAACCCAATATTTCTACTCCTCTGAGATCTACTGTAACACTTTCCCAATCTATTCTGGATCCCCTGAGCAATACAGGACCGGAATCATGTAGCAACCCCCTCTCTTCCTAGCAGTCAATGATATTGCCTCAAGTCGGATCACCTGATCACAGATGTCACTCCTCTATACCTCCATCCCATCCCATCCTCCCTTTCACTCCTTCTCTTTCTCTTCCCCTCTACCGTTTCCTGTATCCAAAATGATCTAGACTGATACTGTCTGTAACTATGACTTCAAATCAATCTACCTCTCTGTCTCTTCTGTCGGTAAACCATGCTCACTGTTCTTGAGAAAAACAAGGGATTGTAAAAGGGGAGTCTTGATGCCACCATTGACATAAAGCATTAATGTTTTCTGTCAGAGTGATACTGGTCTGAAACCTTTTCAGTGGGTTACTCTCACAATCAGAATAAGCTTTTTTCCTATTAACCTTAATAAGTAGCATTTTACCCATTCTTTTGACATTGAATATACTGAATATCAAAGTATGTGTATAAGCATTTTTTTGATATTTGCAGAATGCATTGTCTCTTGCTTTTACTCATCCCTGTGGAAATCTATATTTAGCATCTAGGCAGCTAGTGTCAGGTACCTGGAAGTCACAATGCCAAGAACTGAATGAGGAAACACTGTTGGATCCACCCTGCCAAGGCATGTTGATGGTAACACTCCCTCAGTGCCATTATAGTGAAGATCAGGCGCTGTCATTTTCCTATTGCCAAAAATCATGTTTTAAAAAAATGATTGTTAGCCAAGGAACTGATACCTCCAGCCTCATTCAGAATCAAATGGCTTCCAGGTATTCCAACTTCCCTGTTTCTCTTTATCAAGACAGGTCATGGGACAAGTGTTTTCAGTATGAATGTGAACTATCATGCAGTGCTTTGATTTGTCTGCAGTATCTGTGAGTGTGTACGTGTGTGTTTTGGGCCAGTGTGTGTATCAGGCAAAGATAAGGATCTGCAGTGCTGTAGAGGTGTGTTAAAGGATAATTCTGGTATTTTTAAACCTGGGCCCTATTTTTACATATTTTGAGGTCTAAATGACTAATGGGTACAAAAAGTTTTGGAATTGGTCCAGTAGATCACCTCAGCCGGCAGCCGCAAAACTGGCTGCAATGTAATCCTTTGGGGAAACTGCGCCCAATCAAAGTACGTCCACTAAAAGTGCTTGTTTTTGCCACTGACGGGCTCAGATTGTTATTGGAAGTGTCTGACAACATTACGGAAAGGAATAACGAATAACAATCTGAGCCTGTCAGTGGCAAAAACAAGCACTTTAAGTGGACGTACTTTGATCGGGCACAGTTGCCCCAAAGGATTACGTTGCAGCCACTGCAGCCCGTTTTGAGGCTGCCGGCTGAGGTGATCTACTGGACCAATTCCAAAACTTCCTGTACCTATTAGTCATTTAGACCCCAAAATATGTAAAAATAGGGCCCAGGTTTAAAAACACCGGAATTATACTTTAAGCTTTGACAGTTACAGACCCCTTAAGCTATCCTCAATCTCTTTTACCTGGCCTGCCTCAGTGGCAGACACTGTGAAAGCCAGAGCAGGCTTTGCTAAGACAGGGGGCTTGACTGAATGGTTCAGTGATTGTCCTGTGATGAATGCTTAGTTAACATTGGAAAAATCACATAATATCATCCTGTTGCCATTCTCAAGCCCTCTCTTTAGCTCGACTTGTACATGCTTGTATTATCTCACCATATAGGCTCTCTCAGAGAGCAGCTGTTTGGTGGTAACTGATACTGTAATATTTCATAGAGAAATCAAAATATAAATTCATAGGTTTTAAGTTTAGTTGGTGGGTCCTTTTGGCTATTAATGCATTCTCATCTTTATCAAAGGGATTTTCCCAAACTTGGCAAAGCTACTAACCTGTGACTATGTTAGGCGTCTGTACGCTGCAACTTGCCATTGCAAATTGATATCTGCTTTAGGCTGTCTAGACTTCTTCCTATTTATATCCAAACTGATCGCATGAATAGAGGTTCAGGCCCATTTCTAAATGTCTTTTCATACTACTTTCTCTTTTCCTCCCTTGTAATTTCATGCAAGTTGATTTGTTATTTATTCACTTTATTAGACTTTTTTTTTTTTTTTTTTTTTTTTCTGAGCCAGTGGGGCCAGTATCACAGACATGGATTATGCTTAGTCAAAAAAGTTCCTTCTAATGGAAATATCCTGATTAAACATGTCCTAGTTTAGGACAAGGCTTAATTCATGCACGTGAAACGGGTCCCAAATCTCTCTGCTCTCACAGCTTTAAGCAAGAAGTGTTTGCAGTTCCAGTAGTTTCCTTTAAAATATTTCAACTTCAGCCATTGTGTTTTTTCTCCTAAATAATTTTCTTGCCATTTTGCCACAGACTCTGTGGTCAACTTAAGCTACACTAATAATGAGACTGACTTTTGCATAGTTCTATTTTTTACAGAAAACAAAATGATATTCGCACATTATCTTGATTTACGGGAGTGGTTTTTAGTGTTTTTACTATCATCACCCCAGACCCCTTACAAGGCTGCACTATCTGGTCAGCATGTAAATATGTACCATCGCAACTGCACCAGTTGTTGTATGTAGTGCCACCTAAAGAAACGATACCAACTCCGTTTCAACACACGCTGATTGACATGCATTAGAGGCCACATTGGCCATCAACCACCACATTTGGAGGTAACAGAAAATGTAATGAGAATTAGCTTTCTCCCACCTCAATGTGAATTCCATGGGTATAAAGCAGTATTGTAGTAGTGTAGGTTGTTCATCAGAAAAGGGTATTTCATGAACACCGTAGCCATTGTTGAACACTAACATGAAGTGATCGTCTGTGGCAAACGTCTTACGCCATCTTCCATCAGGCCCAATATAGCCCAACTGTTGAATAGTAACTATAGGTTCGATAGATTGTTGATATTGATGTATTATCTGTCCCCTTATCAAAAAGTGTTTCACATTCTAGCTTGTGGATTTTACCACATTCAATGTTTGTTTTACAGAGTTGTATTGGTAGACTGCAATGTTCTGTGGACTGAAAAGCATGGAAATAGTGTGAGGTTAAACTCTTTGTAAAAGATGTGACTATTGCATGATTTTGAACTTGCAAGGTGTGCCACAGCAACCGGTATGAATTTGGAAATAATTTACTTCTTTGGGTTCTGCAAGAAATTCAGCAGCAAGAAACATCTCCTCCTCAATTGGATGACTGATAAAATTTGATCTAACTTCCAAAAGATTCTATTTGTATGCTGATTTTCACCCTTATTCTAAAATGTTTAGTCTTCAATATGTTACGAATTTATTGGACATGCTGACTATTTCAACTGGAAACTATAATGGTGTAGGATATATGTGGTGGTAGATAGTTGAAACCCAATGGGATATTGTGTTGTAAGCTGCTTGGTTGGACATGGGCATCTAGATACAAAAAACTGCGTAATTGTACAGATGAAAAACATGTTTGTATAAAAAACATATTTTTGTACTTCATCAGATCTCTACATGCATGTCAGCAATAAACTTTGATATGGAAACATTCATTCTTGAGTCCAATGGTGAAATTGTCTTTGTATCTGAATCATTCCTTCCATTGCCAGTAGGTGGGGCGCTTTCTTAAATAATGGAACAAAATTAGGAGTAGTTATAATGTTTGCTCTTGTGGAGCAGTATATTGACTGCTCTTGTGTAGTGTCTGTTGACTTTCACATATTTCCCGAAATGCCTGGACTACAGAGTACAGAAAATGTGTTTTTGAGGCCCTTGGTACTGCGCAGGTGCATCTATGTATGTGTTTTGTGTTATGAAATCTCAGCTAAGACAGTGAAAGTTGTATGAAAAATCACCAACTATCTGGATATAGTAGACTCTCTGTCTGTATAGCCTCACTCTTGCGGTGAGTAGGGTTTTGGATCAGGCAGAGGAAGACATGCTCAAACAGGAAGCCTCCTGCTGACTCTGACAGCACCATGGGACCCTGTGGGCTGGTCTCCTGATCCCCCGCCTCACCTCACCGCTTTGAACACAAACATACCCTCTTGAGTAGGGCATTAATTCCATTAGAGACAGCATTGCGCCTGCCAAAACACACACACGAACACATGGAAAGCTCATAATAAGCAGGTATGTCTGACATACTGGACTGCATTTCACATTGGTTTATTGATATATTAGCTTATTTTCATGATTACACGTGCAAAGGTTGCATTGACTCAACAATTGCCATGTTATACAGTGTATAATCAGGAATTTATTTTCATATGCTACTGATGCAAACCTTTATGTACACATTTCATCAGAGGGTTCAGAGTACAGGTACAGTAGTTGTGCCCCTGTCAGAGGTAGGAGTTCAGTGTTGTGCTCAGGGGCACTGTGACAGGGATGGACACATTGGTAGGGATCAAAACTGTGACTTCCCAGATAGAGGCCAGTCTCTAACTGGAATCCTACAAAGAGTTGACAGAAGAGTGTATTGCTCAATCATTCCCTTTCACATTCATTCACCCATTATCATTCTTTAATACTGTATATATGTACCATCCATTCATTCACAAGCTGCTCTTCCCTACATATATACCAATCAGCCATAACTTTAAAACCACCTGCCTAATATTGTGTAGGTCCCCCTCGTGCTGCCAAAACAGCTCTGACCCGTTGAGGCATGGACTCAACAAGACCTCTGAAGGTGTCCTGTGGTATCTGACACCAAGACGTTAGCAGCAGATCCTTTAAGTTCCTGTAAGTTACGAGCCTCCATGGATCGGAGTTGTTTTTCCAGCATATCCCACAGATGCTCAACTGGATTGAGATCTGGGGAATTTGGAGGCCAAGTCAACACCTTGAAGTCTTTGTCATGTTCCTCAAACCATTCCTGAACAATGTTTGCAGTGTGGCAGGGCGCATTATCCTGCTGAAAGAGGCCATCAGAGAATACCATTGCCATGAAGGGGTGTACTTGGTCTGCAACAATTTTTAGGTAGGTGGTACGTGTCAAAGTAACATCCACATGAATGCCAGGACCCAAGGTTTCCTAGCAGAACATTGCCCAGAGCATCACACTGCCTCCGCTGGCTTGCCTTCTTCCCATAGTGCATCCTGGTGCCATCTTTTCCCCAGGTAAACGACGCACACGCACCCGGCCGTTCACATGATGTAAAAGAAAACATGATTC
>OOFE01044975.1:11671-36362 GCA_900323365.1 Monocentris japonica | reverse complement strand
TTCTTCCCGTCGCAATCTCCGCTCACACTCCCCCACTGATCTGTTCTCTCTGCCCTCCCTACCCCTGAATCGTTGTTGCATCTAGCCGCCCCACCATATACTCCCTTGACCCGAACCCCTCCCCTCTTCTTCAGTCTACTGCACCTGAACTCTTTCCCTTCCTGACCACCTCATCAACACATCTCTGGTGTCTGGATGCTTTCATCTGCTTTCAAGACTGCCAGAGTTTCTTCTGAAGAAACCAACACTTGACTCCTGAGGTCAAAAATTAGACCGGTTTCCCTTCTACCCTTCCAATCCAAAACTCTTGAACGTGCTGTCTTTAATCAACTGTCCTTGTACCTCCACCAGAACCTCTTGGACCACCACCAGTCCGGGTTCAAGGTGGATGACTCGTCCGAGACGGCCCTCCTTGCAGTGACAGCCACTCCATGTTGCTAGAGCTCTCTCTCTCCTCTGCCTGATACTCCTGGACCTGTCTGCAGCATTCGACACGGTGAACCATCAGATCCTCCTCTCCACCCTTGAGGGGATGGGTGTCTCAGGCTCTGCGCTCTCCCTGTTTGCATCCTACCTGACGGGTTGCTCCTACCAGGTGACGCTGAGAGGGTCTGTGTCAGAACCACGCAGGCTGACTACTGGGGTTCCGTAAGGTTCAGTTGACACCCAGCTGATCATGTCATTTCCCCCCTCTAACACACAAGTGGAGGCACGCATTGCTGCGTGCCTGGCAGACATCTCGGAGTGGATGTTGATGGGGCAGTGGAAGGAACAGCTCCTTGTTACCTCCAGGCTATGGTCAAGCCTTACACCCCCACCCGACCACTTCGCTCTACTGCCTCGAGGCGACTGGTTGCCCTGTCGCTCAGAGGCCCCTGCAGTCGATCTACGCGGTCACGGCTCTTCTCTGTCGCTGCCCATCTTTTGCCTCAGGCTGAAAACCCACCTCTTCAAGAAACACTATCCTGAACCTTCCTCGTAGCACTTGCTTATTTGTTTCACTTGCTTGTCTTAGCACTTACTTATATGCTTCACTTATTTGTCTTAGCTCTCTTTATTTGCTTCACTTATTTTTCTCATTTGTTGAAATAAAAAGTAGGTAGCTAACTTATTGCACTTATACCTTAGGACTGGTCATGCTCTTAGATGCTTGGAAAGGAAATGCACTTACAATTTCTGGTGACTAGTAGTTCTTTTGCCTACCTATGTTGAATGCACTTATTGTAAGTCGCTTTGGATAAAAGCATCTGCTAAATGCCTGTAATATAATTGAAATTTATACCCAGAAGAAGAGGTTACAAAATTCATTAGGTATCCATTCCACAGAAAGTCACTAAACAAAAACGATAATAATATGAGCCTGTCCTCAGAGTGGCAGCAGAAAGAGTTCCTTCATCCTCTTCCTCCAGTTCCTTGGAGGGAGGGCAGTGGAGGAAATCTTCCCCTTGCCATGGGTTGTATATGGCCAGACAGGCCCTCGAATGGCCTCAGGCCCTTGGGAGGTTGATGGGATATAAAACTACAGAACGCCAAGTCAGCCTTTTGTTTCACAAGCAGAGATTTATAACTAAAAGAGATAGCAGTGAAAGTATTAACATCAAGCATCTTAAACAAAGTGGGTCTGAATGGTCAGTAAAACACGAAAATACTATGCAAAGAAAGGAAATCGTGCTTGTTTTTACGTCAGAATATTTGCTGAACTCTTAGTGGGTGAGTCAACAACAAATTGCTTTGTTTCTTCTACAGTATTTTCAGAGATTTTTGAGCAGCGTGTGTGCTGTGTAACCTTCTCTGTGCCAATCCTTAAGTGGAAACTATTGGTCACTGACCTCTCTAGTGGTCACACCAATCACAAACAGTGGGATTGTAGGCAATAATTGGCACTGGGGTTGAGGTTTGCAGCCAATTGGATTCATCAGGTGAAAGTCAAGGTGCATTTCTTTTATCGAGACTCTTCATCCTATCAAACTAACCAGTAGGCTAATTGTTATTGTAGATCCCTGAGATTGCCCTTAGCCACAAGGCCAGGACCCTTTTTTTTTTCAACAGTGCACAACTAACACATATGCTATTTGGTTGAATCGCCAAGCCATGGGCCATTGATGGCTGGTTTGAATTTTGGAATTTAAATATTGCAGCTTTCAAAATGTCCCTCCATGATTTTCCCGAGACCCAATTACTGTACAAATTTAGGTTCCACCAGTGTTGTCAAAATCATGCAAGGAAATATTAGTCAAAATTATATTGACCTCTTTCAACTGACAGCTTGTTGGCCTTCAATTTGACCCCCCAAAATCTATTGGTCTTTTAGTTTTAATATTGGTTTTACTTTGTGCATTCCCTCTGGTGACAATATGTATTTCAATCGCAACAACCATCCAAAAAACACCTCTTTCCATAAATCTTCAATATTCCACCCATGTCACAAGGATAGGATGAAATTTATATTCCAGTTATTGAATAAACAGTTGTTGAAGACATATACCTGCGTCCTGCAGTTCATTCATCCGTGTTGATTTGACCACATCAAAATGGGTCTCCACCTTAATGTGGACAATGTGGTTTTAGGGAAGATTCTTGATTAAAGAAGATATCAAACACTCACTTTGTGATGCTGAGTGTCAAAATGGAAAGTTAGAATTGGTTTCTAGAGGGATGCTCCAGTAATGTGGAATCATCCTGTCCAGTAATGTGGTCTTGCTAGGTGGATTATGAGTGGTCCTAAGCTGAGTGCTACAGATTGTCAGGATTTAGGGATTTGGTGGGGAGGGATTGACGGTGGTGCACGTGGATCGGGGTGGAGATTGAGAGCAGATGGCTGTGATTTGGGCGTGATTATCCAGCCGGTATTGTCACTGATCTCCATCATCCCGTTTCATTTTCCCAGGAAGTGCAGCTCATCTCAGACAGCGAATCCGGCTCCCCTGCAGGCGATGGACTCTGCTAATGGGGAGGATTAAAGGCTTCCTCTTCTGCAATACTTCTGTCTTTCTCCCCATATATTTTGAAGTAGAAGTCTCTAGATTGCCCATTGGCTCACAATGCTAAGGTAGCTATCAAAGCACACATCCATGCACTTCACTTCACTTCATTTGTTTTCTTTCTGCATGCATCCCTCCCTCCTAAAATAGAGACACCAAAGCCTTGATATCAGTGGCGCTGAAGCTGTTTACTGGTGGCTACATAGGTTTAGGCTGTTACTACAAGGCAGGTGAGATCAATGTAAATCACAGCTTTAGATTATAGTCATTCTTAAGAAAAAGTTTTGCTTCATTGGTCTGCCAAGGGTCAGGGGCCAAAACGACTTGCCAAAGAACGGAATTGTTGAAAGGCAAACAATATTAATCTCAAACATGAGCATATGTCATCAGGGCATTTCTGGGCACTGTGAAGTCCATTAACAGCCAGTTTCCATCAAGTGTGATAGTCTGTCCCAAACCCAGGTCACAGTAAGGTCAACCAATCTTTCTCACATGGCACATTTAAAACAAGGTTAATCCTGGCGCTGTCTCTGCCTCATAGAGGGTGCACTAATCTGAGCGCTCCATTTAAAGGTTCAGGAAGGTTAACGCAAAAGCTTTACAGCAGACACAAATGCCCACTTTTGAAAGACATGCGTGTACTCACTCACACTCACACACACACACACACACACCTGTCTATGCATAGCCAGCCAACAGATCAGGGACACAAGAGGAATGTTTTGCCAATTTCCTTCTTACACTTAATAATGTTAACTTTATGTCCTTGCCAGTCTAGTTTCAATTGAAGAGAGCAGCAACAGCTCCATTTATTTCACCCTTTCTTCCTCTAATTATTTAAGCTTCAAATTGAATAGCAACAAGACTACAAAGCAAATCAATTAAACTAATATAAAAGTGTTTTTTTCAGTCAATTTCACACTTTCCAATTTCTAAACACATCAGATAGTTTCGGGAGCCATCATAAGCTAATGAAAAACAGAACAGATGTTTCTTTTCGTAACCGTTGGCAAATTCATTAATAGCTTCCCTCTAAATAAAACAAAATAATGTGAAAACTGATTGAAGATAAGGTTCAATTCAATTTGAACATTTTTATACAAAAAAACACAAACACCATTACCCATGTCACCTTCCCTTGCCTGCAGTCCCACTTAGATGAAGCTGGGGTGGCAGTGACACATTCTGTACAGTGGGTGATTGATCTCTGCCCTGTCTTTGTGACAGGACCCTCTGTAAGAAATGCTACCTGCAGAATCTACACCAGCATGGGGTGTGAGTAAGGAGCCACCCCCCCACCAACTACCACTAACAACAACAACCCCCGCTTCTCACCTCCATTTTGATATCCAAGCCTTGTCTGTGTGATGGGAGCTATCGTGTGTGTGTGTGTGTGCAGCGTGCATGTGTCGGATGGGTGATATACAGGGCCCAGGGCAGGAGGCTAGTACAGGAGCTCTAAATTTGGAGTTGCTGGCACCTTGATAATGAGAAGGGGCAGGCATGATGGGGCAGGGGCAGGCCAGATTACAACTGCTTGAGTGGATGGCCGTCTATGCTGCATCCTCTGTAGCGCTGCCACAATGCCACTGTAGTCATACAACAAGTGACAGCATGGGCTTCGAGTAGGCCTAGTTGCTATTGCTTGCTGAGCGCAAGCGCATTCGTTGAGACTTTTCTTCTTGATTGCCTCCTTTCAGTGTTTGAGTTGTGAGGAAAAAAGTTCATATAGCTGTATAACTTTAATGGCACTTTGTTGGGGAATGAGCTACTTTACTGCTTTAATGTCAGTGCATTCAGGAAAAAATATTATGCACTTTCTATGAACTTTCAATAACTTTCAGTGAGCATTATAAAGTCTTAAAGGCATGATGATTTATCACAGGACCCGCATACTGTATGCTATAGCTTCTCCAATGAGCAAATAGGACAAGAACATTTCAACATCTGTGTTTAGGAGGACTCTTCTCGGTTTTGAACTAAGATGAAAATCGAGCCAGTTCAGTAGAAAAGGAAGGCATGTAGCTCCATGTGGAATACCATTACTAGCTGCTGCACACAGCAGGAAGGATATTTACTAATGGCCATGAGACACTTTAAGCAGAGGTTCAATTTTCTCTTCGCTGAATAGCTATAGTACCCTTAAGTATGATGATATGATATGGCATGCTTCAGGCTGTTTTGCCAGTTTTGTTTTCAATCTTGGGAAAGACCTATCATTCTGTGCTATAGGAATAGAAGCATTATGCTGATGAGAGCTTGCCCTGTGAAGAATACATTTGCTGTTGGAAAACATTTTGGCTTCCGCCTTGGGAGCTAATTGAGTACTCTGACAATGCAGTGCTTGGCTGGTTCACGTACACACAGGGGTGGAAAATTCAATTTCGCAGCAGGTTCAGAGCACTCTGCAAAGAGAAGCGAAAGAAAAAGGGGTTCCTGGATTAAAGAGTGTCTGAGCTGGCTCTATGGTTCTGTGTCTGGCTCAGCGGGCATATTCTTTTCATTACACTGTTGTATTTTATTGTTTTATTGACCAGCTGACAGTGAGACTGAATTGATTAATACATATATTAATAAATGTGTTTGTGTGTATATATGTATATACACACACACACACACACACACACACACACACACACACATATTAGTTTGTCTTGCTGCTTGCTCCTTGCTTGCTCCTTCATGACTCCATCCTAGAAGTTTGCATTGATTTCCTATCTCTGATTGTTTCTTATATATGACCTCTCTGTCTATGTTGCTTTGCAATTATGGGTACAGCGGTTCAGTAGTCACTATCACTGAAATTTTGTATGTAACAATGCTCAATAAGGGACAGCGACACAGTAGTCTTCCACTCTTGTATGACCTCTATGTTCTGTCCCTGCATGTATAATGCTATCGGAGAATGTATCATGAGTGGCAGAGGGACCCATCTGGTGCCACTGGCCCAGACCTTGACCCAGCTACAGCACAGGGTCAGTCCCAGTCAGAAAGGATTGCTCCTTGTGCCTGTCTTGCTGATACAAGTCAGACAAAGCGCCACAACGAAGTGTCAGTAGATGGCCCTAAGAAAAGTGGGAGTAGACTAGAAAGAAGGAGTTGACCTCTTGCATTGGTCACATGTCGCACACACATGTGGCTACATTCACGTGTGTGCGCTTACACGCAAAGCACGCACATACTCTTACACTGAAATATACACTTTGACAGAGTGTACTCATATGATCCCAATTGCGGCCTACATTCATCTAAGCTCTGGTAATACTGTGTGGTGTATTTCAATAAAAGGATTAACCATAGCAAGTGTCATAAATGATTAGTTGTGGAAGAAAAACATGAGAATATTAATATTTAGAAAAAAATATGTATTTATTTTTGTTTGTTTATTTGTTTGTTTGTTTGTTTGCATAGCTTGTTGGACCAGAATGCCACCAAAATTCATAATCAGCACTTTTAGTTCCTATGTGTCTTTGTGGGTATTGTTGACTGATCTCTGCAAACAAAAAGCTTAGTCAACACATTGAAGAAATCTGGAAAAAAAAGAGGATATGTTGAGAGGGGAAAAACAAATGCACTTTGAAGGTAGAGTTACAACACTCTTGGGACAGCTTGCAGATGTCTCATTGTGATCAACATATGACGTGCCCTTGATCAAAGGCGCACACTGGCCCCACTGTTTGCACCCGTCTAATGGGGGAAAATACTTCCTGCAGTCCTACCCAGTGCCAGAGAATCAGCGGCTCTGCAGTTATCTAATCATCGCTGTCTCAATTCCCTTTGAAAGAAACACAGCTGAAACAAATTCTTGTCTGACAAATTAAAATCCATGCATAGACCAAAGAGTTGTTTAGTACAAATTGATTTTGGGCCATGTACACAGCCAAAAGCAATATTTTCTAACAAAGCTAGTTTTCTTGTTTCATGGTAAGCAGTCATTGGTTTGAATTTGCATCGTATTGTACTTTTTGACCAGACCCCTTTTAAAGCTCTACGCATGCTCAGCTTCAGAAGGCAAAAGAATCCGCTCCTAGGCATTGCACTGCTTTGCTGAACTCAATCTCTCACTAAATGACTCTTAATTCAGAGTGCCCTTTTCTCTCTGAGAATACTGAGACATTTAGCATTTAACGCTGAAGGTGCTATAGATTGCACTTTGGCATAGCGATGGGACTGTAGAGCCTGTAGAGGAGAGGACGAGTGATGTTAATTTCAGTATGTGGGTGGCCAGCCGTGGGAGGACAATATTGAGATGGCAGCTTTTTTTACATTTCCATCTACTGAGCTATATCAACCATGCTTTTTTTCTCGTTTGCACACATACCATAGCTTTCGAAGCAAGTAGCCTTGTGCGTTGTTAAGGATGCTGCCTTTGTGTTACATAGCACAGAGACTGCTGTGCTCCTCTGTGTGGCGTAGTGAGAAAGAGAGAGGGAGGGAGAGAATGAGGCAGACCAACTAGGGCATCTGAAAGCAGACAAGGTCCCCTGAACAAAGAAAGAGTTCATCTCTTAGTCTGGTGGATGATGAGGCCACGTGGCACTGTAGTCTACCATTCCCTCCAGAGGGTTCTAAGGTCCTTGGCATTTCTACCACGTACAGCAATGACAGACAGGCCAAACATGTGAGTGGGCTGATGCTATTTATCTGCTCGTGTTTCAGAGTTATGGATTTATATATTCCTAGCTGGAACCTTGCAGCTTATGGCCCACTTTTCATATGTCTCTCTAAGCTGAAGCCAAAAGCAGAAGTAAGGCGAGGGAGACTAAGATTAAGACAAGATAAAGTCAATGTTCCTTTGTGTTTTTCTCTCTCTCCCCTTAAGACACAGTCCTCTGCCATCAGTCATCTATTTGCTTCCCTGTCACCCAGGCATATGTTGGAGTTGTCCTGTCATGTTGCGTTTGTTGAACTTTAAGATGCTCCTGACCTGCTTTATGTCGCCGGAGGGTGAGGAAGCTGTGGGGTAGGATGATGGGAGGCGCGCTGGTGTGCAGCGTCCCTGCATGAGTCTCCGGGGTCTGGTATAAGTGCACATCTGATGTACGGTCATGTTAATACTTACATGTTGCTATTTATTTCTTTATTTCCTTGCTGTCGTACCACGCTCCCTTAGCATGCTCTGGTTCAGTTTCCCAGCTCTCACTCCAGCCGTGTGACTTAATCAGTCTGACAGACTCTGGGTGCCTGGGGAAAGTCTCTCTCTCTCCGCAGTCCCCTTTCTCCTCAAGTTTACGCTCCTTGTGACAAACCCATTCTGGCACCTTTTGAAATGTAGTGCTCTCTGTTGGAGGGCCCTCTTCAGTCCCTTCACACACACACACACAAACACGCACACATGTACACAACAACCTGTGCACAAATTTTACAGAGTACATGCCACACACAAAGCATGCATACATGCACACAGGTACATGCAAGCATACACACAAGCACAGGAAGGCACAAACACATACGCAGGGTGGCCAAGGTGCAGGACGTACACTATTCCCCAGGCACACATATCATGTCTCACACCCTTCTCCCCTAGAAACCCTCTTCTTTCCACTTTGAGTGCCTACTGTAACAGCTTCCTTGCATACAGAACAACAGTTCCGCTCACTGGTTTATTGTTATTGAGTGACACTCTCAATTAGTTTTCATTGGACTCTCGTGGTGTCTGACCTCTCCAGTTCTTCTTCAGACCTCATTATAAAAGCAGTGGGAATCCAGGTCTGTGGTGCTGGCTAACCTTGGCATGGGCCCAATACATTCTGGCTAACAAAGTGGGCTGGTGAAAACTTCAGCCTGCTGTTAAGAACCTCCCTGCAGGGCTCAGATGCTTCACTATTTAATTCAGCAACACAACAGCACCCCCGTGGCATCCTCAACCACTCCACTTAATCTGAGAAACTGAAAAACACTTTACAGGAAGAGCCAAATGGCATTCCTCCTTCCCTCAGTATATCATCTTTTGGGCCCCGGTGAAACTTGGACAACAAACCATTCTAAACGGCTGGATATCATTGCTAACAGAGCTGCCAATGGCGTATTGAAAATTAATATTACTTTAAATTGTTATTAGCCTTATTGTTTGAATTTGAAATTATGTCTTTGTTTCTCAAACAAACATATGCTCAGGAAACCAACATTTAATGTCACAGGACAATTACTGACGTGGAACCCTCAGGGAGAGAGAAACCATGGAAGGCCCCAGAAATACCCAGACAAGATTTGCTCTCACAGAAGTGAAGGGGAACTGAAATCCACAAGGAAAGAAAAGGTGGCTGACAATAGAGCGAAATGGCAAATCTCAAACGTCAATGACCTATACTCCCCATGGAGCCAAAGTATTAAAGTCACTTAAGTCTTTCTCACTGTGTTTCATCTCTATTGTCCCAGCCTGACAATAACTCAACCATTTCACCTCTGTCTGTACTGAAGCAGTAAAAAAACAACCCCTACTGAACACCTGTTAATTTTGTTGGTTTTCTGTTTAAGACCGAGAGAGGCAGTCACAGTCCTCTCTTGAAGGGTCTCTAGATGGCCAGCTATCACGCTGATTGCACCTGACAAACTCTTCTCCTGACGTTCCATTTCTCCTCCTCTCCTCATCTCTTGCCGTTCCCTTCCACATGTCTAAGCATTTTAATGACATAAGCTTGCAGGCTTTCTCTAGCCGGGCTGAATTGATGGCGCAAGGCAGAACAATGTGCATGCCTTTGTTTTATGTAAGGCAAGACAAGGAGGTTAGGAGGAGAAAAGCAAGGGAGGGAGGTTTGAGGAGTCAGATGAGGGACATATGTTGGGTCTGCTCAGGGATTCTCTCATTATTCTCCATTTTCAATAGAGAATAATGATGAAAACGAAACATTTCCCTTTTCTCAAAGTGGCAATTTGCCCATTTAATGACTGTGTTTTGCAGGCCTGACATCTTTTCATCCACTCTCTTTCTCCTAATTTCCCTCTCTTTTTTCCCTTCATTTCTAGGCTGATAATTTTCCCTTTATTTTCTGTTAAGCTTTGTTTGTTCACAGCGATCTGTCGCTGTAATTTATTAGAGCTGTCGGCCTAAATGATGTGGCATACCGACACGGCCCAGCAAACACTGGCCCCTCCTTCCCCTTCTCCTTTTATGGAAAGCTGCCCTACTTTTTTACAGGAGAAAGAGGGAGACATTACAATTAAGGTGGCGACACCGACCCCCTGGTGGCCATGCTCAGGGACCAGATGTCCCTGTCAGAGAGATACTGGCCCTCATCTCCAGGGAGCTCCGGGTTGAAATCTGGTTCATGTCTCGGTAGGGGAACACTACTGCTCCTGGTCCATCATTAATTCAGGAATAACAGATTCTGGAAGTAAGGACATATTTCCTTTTTTCCACTGTAGGCTGCCCCACAGCAGAACTTACTCATTGTCTCCCTTTCTTTCTCACTCTCTCTCCCGTATAGTACAAGAGGTCAGGATCTTTGTTTTGCCGCTTAGTTCATATTAACCTGATACATGTTATGCATCAGCAATCCAGGTAGACCAGAATCTCCAAAGCATGGTACACCACGTGTCTACTGACACAATTGCAGGCTATAAGGAATGCCCTTTGGTGCTAAAGTGAGCTGAATTAAATTAGAGCCAGAATGTCTCTGATATCCATTCAGCATATTACCTGCTGGGGCTGATTTATGCATCGCTATGTGTTTGGGTTCATCATCCTACTTCAGTAAGTGTTGAATGAATTTGGGTGGTTTTCAGAAAGCAAATGGTCAGTCTGCTTTGTCCTCTAGTTGGACTTGAGCCTCATCACGGTGTCCATTTATTCATACTCGCTCATGTGTGACAGATGCCCAGCTATCAAAATTATATGAAGTATGTCATTTCCTTCAGAGGAGGCCTTAGAGGAAACACGATCACAAACAGACCCCACAATCTTGACTTTTTCATTTCCTAGCCCCGGATACTGCCTTTCTCTCTCATTCCGTCATGTTCTCCTTTTGTACAAGGCGGCTGCTGGTTTTTGAGATGAAAGACACTTGCTTGGCAGCCATCAAAGAGTCACAAAACTCTCAAAGTCACTTGTGTTGCAGAGCTGTTCATTCTCCATTTTATACTCGATATGGAGGTGATGATCAAAAGGATCAGAGCTGAGTGAGAAGCTAAAAGGAGTAAACAACAACAATACCAATCCCCAGACCAGCACAAGCCTCTCTTTTAAAGATTGTCCTTCAGCTAAAGGGGCCATGTGTGAGAAATAGTGAAAGAAATGATGAAATGAAATGTTGGTGCAAAAGACATCCCATAAATAAAACATATAAGCTAAAATGGTTTTAAACAACTCATTTGTTGCTGTCTATTTTTTTGCATATATTAGAAATGATTTGTGGACAGGTTTGGTAGTTTCTTGCCCACTAAATGAGGTCCAAGGTGTCATACATTTAAGAAATGAGTTGACATGATTTTACACATCTCAAGGGGAAAGCAGGCCAGAGATATCGTGGCATCAAGCAGTTACAGCGAGCCAGTGGATGAGGATTGACAGTAGACTCCAAGCCATTAACACTCCACTCAGTGTGGAGCGCACCCATCTGGAGGAGACTCTCCGGGCGACAGGAGATCCAACATAAATTTATGGTTTAGCGTCTCCTCGTTTCAAACGGGGCTGTCAAACTAGTTAGACAGTTTCTACAGCTGGGTCCTAGCAAAGTGCATTTTTTTTTAATGAAAGCCTCGTTAATAATTCACGCTCAAAACCTTGGGAAAGTTTAGGGGCCATGCACCGGGGGTGATGGGGGGATTGGTGACACCTTTGAACATCCCACTGTGTGCAGCCATGATCAACTTTAGATGCCCTTCTGCATTTTTAATGTCCTGCCGTGCTGGTGTCACACAGTATTGGGACAGAGGCCTGCACCATTCCCCACCACTGCTACCAGATCACAGTGAAACACAAGCTCAAAGTCACAAAAGGGCATTTAAAAAATAATAATAATAAACTCTTGTATTGCTCTACTAATCTGCTGAATACAAACAGTGTGGTGTCCATCATCAATTAAAACCCATTGAGAGAAGCATTTTAAACCGTGCAAGTCAAGCTGTTATGAGTCAGATAGGCAAACAATGTGAAGTAATAAAATGAGCATGCAGTGAAAGCTAGGAATAATCACATTTGTGCTCGTTTGCACAAACACAAATACTGTATACACACACAATACATTCATTGGCAGTGAGGATTAGGGCTGCAAGCCTTAGATACGTAATTTGTGACAAGAATCCCCTTCCTTTTGAGATTCTTTCTTTCTCCAAGCATTAGATGTCTTTGTTTACCTGGGAAGGACTTGTGTTCTCAATCAGTCAACTGTTCGACAACATAGCCTTTCAGTGGGGTAAAAATCCTCTAGAGCTGGTGTTCTTAACCTGGGGGTCACAGGGGGGTCACGGGAAGGGTGCTAAAAGAAGTCATTTTTTGTCAAAATAAATAATCTATCTACCTATCTCTATTATAATAGCACACAAAAATATTTTGAACCTTGACCTCAATCGCTACGTATCGAATCGTACCAGCACGCAGCGCGGTTGAATGTGCAGTGTTGTGGAAAGAAAGAATGGAGCGGTTTATAATCGGCTAACAAACGCACGGCAGAGAAAGAATCGAAAGGGGAAAAAAGCCAAAAGTAGGAAATATGACAAAAAGTATGTGGAGTATGGCTTCACTCAGACATGCGATGGAGAGTATCCACGTCCACAGTGCTTGTGTGTGCGTCAGAGTGTCACAGCGTCAGAGGGAGAGCCTGACTGAGTGCATGAGTTCGACAGGAGATCAGGAGGATCGAGTCGGACTGTGGAGTGAAGAAAGCGAGCTGGACCAGCAGCGCCAACTGTCTGTCAAGTTCGGGTTGAAGTATTCTGCTGTGGTGCAAATAAAGCGTCCTGTTGCCGTTAACTCTGCCCTCCTGCCTTGTCTCTGTCTGTTTTGGCCCCGGTTGTAGCGAACTTGCTACAGATGCATGCGGGGGGTTGGGTGGGTTCGCGAAATATTTTAAACCTCAAAAGGGGGTCGCACTTGCAAAAAGGTTAAGAACCCCTGCTTTAGAGTCAGCCTGAAAAACGAGAGCGAGAGTATTTCCAAAATGCTGCTTTGCTGTTTCCCAGTGAAACCAATGAAATCTCTAACTTGTACTTTTCTATTTTTTATCTTCCTGTTCACTCAGCTTTCTGTGTGCATCAATGGTGAACAGTGCACTCTACATCCTCCCTTAGAGAAATAATTTTTCATACAGAGACAGTCATCACACTTCAGACATCACAAACCCCGGCCATTGCGGAGATTAGTACTTTCAGGGAGACTGCCTCACAAATCTCAGCAATGGCATTGCTACCATTTTTCCCAAAATGCCTCATGGGTATCAATGATGAAATAGGCCCCAAATTGCAGTGAACCAGAGCACTGAGCCCCTCTAAGCAAGTGATCTACCTGTGATGATGACACTGCAGGGTAACCAGGGTGCCAGCAATTGACAGTCCATTTCAGAGCGGCTATCCACTGCCTCTACTTCCTGCTCTTAAATGAAGATGAGTTGACCATGGTGGAGCTGCCAATCAGGTTCACCAAACCTATCTAGCCCGATGTTAGTTCTTTTATAGGGCAGCGTCCACTCATCCGTCATTACATGGACCTTTCTGTAGTAACATTATCGCTTTAGATAAGGCTTCAATAAACTGCACATGGCTTTTAGGGCTCTCTCTCTCCACTCTAATCCAATCTCTGATGTGGAGTCTGTTCATCATCGTGCACCGCAGGCATTTTCTGTGTCCCTGCGCTCTGTGTTGCACAGGAAGTAATGGATGGCCTTGCCCTTGGTGCACCCCAAGGCCTTCTGGTTCCTCTTCAACTGTTTGTCTTGAGGTTCTCTAAAATGGGCCTGCACTGTGGTATTTTGATTTGATTAAATTAGGTTTAAAAGGTTAGAGAGCGAGGGGGCAAGGGAGGTTGCTCTGCCCAGTATTGTGAGCCAGTCCTCTGCCATTTAGCATTGGGCAGTGGCCAAGGGAAAGTGGCAAACTGCAATGACGCCTGTGCTCCTTTGTGATTTGCACTAATGTCCCCCAGGGATTGAGCAATGACCACTGTGAATTCCCCCAGGAGGCCGGCCAGATTGAAACCCCTGCCAACAGATTTGAAAGGATAGCAAATCATTTAAACTCCCCAACGTGCATTAGCATTTTTCAGCGCCCGGGCCAGCACAGAAAACCTCCACAAAATTAAACTGCACATGAAAAAAATAAAATAAAAATCAGAGTGTGTGAAAAGAGAGAAAAGAGTTCAACCAGCTCTTCAATCAGCAAAAGGAAATATTAGTGGCCACAATAACTTTTTTGCGCATTCAACATAGGTAGGCAAAAGAACTACTTGTCACTATAAAAAGTAACGAGTAAAAATTAATTACACTTTGTTTACTCTGTCAGGTTTTGTGTCAACCACTTGAGGAATCTAGCTGATAAAGAAAGGAGTTAAGGGAGAGAGGCGCTAAGGCAACGTAAGGCGCAGTGTAGCAGGGACCTAGACTGGTGAAATATATCTGGGGATTACCTTTAGCTGATCCCGCTTCTGACACCACATTATTATTGGGTATAAAAATAGCCCTGCATTTTAGAGCAGAGTGAATACCAGCAGCAGCATATTAAAGACACATCAGAAGCACAGACTTCCAATCAATACTGCCATTTTCTTATATTGGGGTATAGTAATGTATAAGGATTAATACAAAACTTGATAGCATGTTATAGATCAACCAATACTATCCAGCGCTCAATGCTCATAGAGCCCTGGCTTTCTCAGTAGCTCCATTAACAGGTGTTGATGGTGAACTGGAGGCATCTGTTATGGCAATGTGGCAGATTGCTCTTTGGTAACACAAGAGGGAGGTATGCTGAGGTAGTATACAAGTGAGGGGTTGGTTTGCGTGTGTATGTGTGTGTGGCTCCATGTATGAAGGTGGTGTCAGATTAAGTATTGCCTGGTAAACAAAACACTGAACTCATCTGGGGACCTATAGGGGAATTTTTCTGTCAGCATGCAAACCAAACACCCCATTTCTCAGATTTCTTAAGCCTGGTGTCAAATGCTCTTGCATTTGTTTCAACAAACGCATTAACATCATGGTGGGCAGTTTCTGGTTCCTATGCTAACACTGTGATCTGAACTAGTGAATGGTCCTTTCCTCTCAATTACCTAATTGTCTTAGAGGGACAAGCAGGTGGCTTAAAGCCTCATTTGGTAACTGGTGAAAATCCATACATTGCCACAAAGGTTTGGGGGTGCTGGGTGGCAGTATTATACTTTTTCATTCTTAAAGCCACACTATTCCCCCTTGGCATATTTCAAAAGTTTTAGTTTGGATCAAGAGCAAGTTTGTGCTGCTGTTGTGTCTGATGTGCTTTGCTGAATAAAACATCTTTTGGTATCAGTGCCAGATCAAATAGCCCTTCAAAAAGCCATGCCTCTCAGCATTGGTGTCTGGTACTCATACAGAGAATTGTTTTCCTATCCCTCTTTTACACAGGGGCTACCATGCCCTCACTTTCAGCACTGCTGAGCTACATCCAGCCATGCACACTCAAATGGAAGCACACAAGTGAGCAGAGATAATCATGCCATAGGCACATCACTACATGTGACTGTCCCACACCAAGGTAGTTTAGAACTGTTCTCTGTTCTAGCAGTGGAACTTATTATAAAGGGGTCCAGATGCACACAACAGCCCCAAGGTATCCTTGGAAATGGAAGTACATGCTATCTATTGCCATTGGTGTTTCCAAAACACATGCACACCAGTTGTAATGGCAGTGAGAGACACATACACGTTAAACCACAGGTGAAGAGCTTTGCTCTCCCCAGATTCCGCTTGTACAAGTTAAAAGGCTGATTTGCATTTATATTGCCGTTCAAGGCTTGCAGCTGTAATTGCTGTTGCACAGCAGTACCCCCTCGCAAATGCACAGACACCACATATACACATGCGCACATACACACACATAGAATGCATGAGCACTGTGACATTTGAAAGCCATTTCCATCATTCCACTGTTATGAAGCATTCGCATGAGAATGTTGGGACAGAGAAGTAGAGAGGGACGGAGGAAATGAGGGAGAGGAGAAAGGGATGAGTTTATCCAGGTGTAATATTGAGCTGTCCTAGAAACTTACCGCCAAACACTAGGAAGTCGTTATCAGATCAGCAACCCAATTCCTCAAGTGCCTCCTATGCTGAAGCACTGAATGCATCTTCCAGCCTCCTTTCCAACAGCCTTTTACAATCATGTCAATGCATTGGCTGGCAGGCTTACCCACAAATGCTTCAGACAGAATACATAGCATTATATCTGTAGCACTGTGCTACGACAAGGCTTGCATGTCATTTAGTCAAGGTTATAATTGCAGATCTCCATCCCCCGAGAGAAATGGGATCAAACGTTTCAGGCCAGGACAGAGAACTGCTGGGTCAATTTATACCTAAACGTTTTCCACATCTTAATAGCTGCCTAGCATCGCACGCAGGTTTCCATAGGTTGCAGTGCCTCTCCGTATTGGTTACATGCACATGTCAGGGGTTGTCCTTCAAGAGGAGGTTGGTTGTACCTGTTCTGCAGAACTAAACGTAAAACTAAACATAAAACGTGTTAGACTAGAGCTGATATACAACAAAGACAAAGTATGAGTAATCAAAGCATATATGTATTCTTGGTGAAAGGTAATCTTGCTTCTTCTTAGTACTCATAACATTGTCTAAAAATAGAAACTTTATTCTCAAGTTTTCATTCTATTGACTGTAGCTGTTGTTGTTTTGAACAAAAATAAATAAATTAAGGAATGAATAACAAATGTGTTAGTTGTTTAAATGCAATGTTTTACCCCAGATAGGAACAAGCTATGGTTAAAGAAAAAGGAATCTATTTGATTTTTTTAATCACTTCCATCATCGTTTCTTTTTTCATTTGTCATTTACCTCTGCATAGCTTTGTTTTCTTGATTTGAGAAAAAATGTCCTTAAGGTCACAACTGATTAGTCTCTGATGACCGCATTTTCCATAACAGTGTCAAGCTTGGTGGTATCACTCATCTAAACAAGATGCATGTAATAAACCATTATAGCTATCAATTCCAGTAAAACGTATATTTTTCCTTCTGCACACATTTTCCAGGAAATTTCTGTCAGTTATTGATATCAAATATTAAAAAAACTAAAAACAAGATGTAATTCCACTGCTAAATTTGCAGATGGATTGTGGTCTGGACTTGATGAGGCTGCCTGTCAGAGGGAAATATGTACTAGCAAGTGCAGAATTTTAAGTTTTTGAAGAATTCTCTTGAATCAAGTGTAAATTTCTTGATAATAGTGGATAAATCTGCTTTATTCTACCATGTTTCAATATACTGAAGCTTGTTTCTATAAAACTCTTAAACAAGCAAAACTGCATTTGAAATCTCATCCCTTTAGAGAAAATATCCCCTTGATTCAAGAAAAAAAAAGAGATATCAAGACTAAATCTGAGACTAACTGAACATGAACATGAAGATGCACATTTTTTGAAGTGTGTATGCTTTGAACAAAAGGCCAAGGTAGAAGGCATCTTAATATTTCCCTTACCTCAGAATACCTCAGATTTGCTTTTGCAAAGCAGTTATGACAAGAAAGGAACAAACTTCTCATTGTTTCATTGTTTGAACCTGCCTCCTTAAAAAGCACCTGTTTTTGCTCTACAAGCAAATACAGATCCAAGCAGCAAGTCTAACTTTTTTTCTTTTTAAATCTAGGCCAGGTAGAATCGGAATTAGCAGAGAAATGACACAAAGGAGCAAGAAACTCAATAACACCAGTGTTTTCCTTTAACCCTTGTGTGGTGTTCGTGTTTTTGTTACTCACCCAATGTTCGCCGGTCTGGTGGACCCATAACATTATTGAGTTTTTAAAACACTACAACCATAACAATTTATGTAAAAATACATAATAGATGTTGACTTTATCTCAATTACAAGCAATATAGACAGCATATAAGGTTAATATTTGCCATTTACCCCTGCTAGATCATATTTAGTAAAAAAACAAAAAAAGTGGTATTCGTTATTTTGTGATAAAATGTGATTTTTGGAAAAATTATAATCAAGACATTTATCTCAAACAAATATTAATGAAACTGCAAAGTAAAAAAGTTATTGCATGTGATGTTGCGGCCACAGAGTCCCTGTGTCATCCTACCATGTGTCATGTGTGCATCCCTTGGTTCTGAGAAGCGCACCTCCATCTGGCTTCCCTGTATACAGTACACTTGCAAGTTCCACACATATGATGAGGCAGCATCAAAGGCAGCCCAGATCTTGATTCCATATTTTGTGGGTTTAGACGGTATGTACTACCTGAAAGGGCAGCGGCCCCTAAATGGCATAAGCTGCTCACCAACAGTAACATTGTGCCCAGGGTTGTAAAATAGGGGAAGGCAGTCCACCCACTTGTCCTACACTGACCTGACTGCAGCTAGCTGGTCCTTCCACCTCTCTCCAAAAACACATCTTCCCTCTAAATTAGTGCAGTCCAGAATGATTTTCTGAATGGTGTCTGGGACGAAAAGTTCAAAAGAAGACTTTATGTCCTGCACACCGCTATCAGTATCGGCCCTGGTTGCATCCATTCAATTTCACCCTTATGGACTGGGAGTATGTGTGTGTGTGTGAGGCGGGTGTATTGAGTTGGGCTGGGTGTGGGGGGTGGTGATGGGACTAGGCTTGGGACATATAGCAATAATGCCTTTGAAATGGTGGAGAGGGTCCTGTTCAATCTATGAAACATGCTGCAAATCTAAAAGAGCAAACACACACACACAAACACACACATACAGGAGGCCCAGGTAGGAGGAAGACAGAGTGAAGGGACACAGTGTGCACTCAATGAAAATGTGTTCATTTACATGTTCTTCACAGAAAATGAGCCAAGGCCAATGAGTCTCAGGTTGAAAAAATAATTCAATGTATCATTTTTCTTTTAGTAAACATTGAAAATGGGTCCCACAGACCCAAACACCACACAAGGGTTAAGCCCAGCTGTGCCACTGCTTTGCCTCCTCCAAGGAAAAACAATGCAATCCTATCACTACTTTACTTACAACACCCCCACAACCAAACAGACACAGCCCTGCGGAGCCGCCTTGGCTGCTTTAGGGGGAATAACAGCCTGTTGTTTCCTGTGCATTAGACTGCAATTTAGAGGCTATTAATCCATCCCATAATCTGTCACCAAAAAAAAAGGATTGGAGAAAGCTGCTTCACCCACTGATGACATTTAACAGTCTTTACTTCTTCTTGATAATTGACCAACTCTGACCCTACTCCTGACTTCCAAGGATAGAGTGCCAGAAATGATAAAAAAAAACAGAGTTAAATGAAGGAGTGCAGCTGCTAACCCCGCCTCCACAGGTGACCCAGTGATCACAACAGCATCTGGTTGAATTACTTAACATTGCCGCCCAACAGACATGTAATCCGGGATAATGCCCTTTTGCTGAGTGCTCCAATCTGGATAAATTCATCCCCCAGGGATGAGAATCCAACAGCAGTCTGAGAGAGAGAGGAGATGAGGGGGTTGATTGGTTGGTAGTAAAGAAAACTGTTGGGGTTGGGCGAGGGTCTTCTAGATGGATAATAAAGCCCACACTAAACAACTTGTTTTGTTGACTGCGTAAGAGGAAGCAGATCATTGGCTGGTTTTCCAAAAAGAGTCCAAAATAATCATATTCCAGTCAAATACGATCTGAGAAGAATATGGGACATTACAGGTCTTGGATATAGTTATTTAGTTTCTGTATTTGTGTTTCTGTAATATCCATAATTGGAGCGTTATGAAGAGTGTGTTCTGACAATTAGTGTTATCTATACTCTAAATGAATCTCACCCAACAAACTTTGATTTAAGATTTTTGCTTTCATGATTGGTCATCAACCAAAATGTAAAACAAAATCATTTTCAAACTCATTCTAACAATTTTCAGTATATGATCTTACATCATCATACATAAACTCGGGCAACACTGATGTTCTTGGAAATAACATCTCTGCCTTTAATGCCATACGCATTGCCAAGCATTGGGACTTCGGAGACCCAGCTGTCCAGAGACAGTCTCCCTTATTTATTCATATGTTTACTTATTGCCATAAATATCCAATGGGGCACTCAGCTCAGAGGGATTACCGCGGGCGTAATCTAGCGTGGCACAGAAATGAGCAGGGGTCACAGTGGCTGAGGTGACTTAAACTGGCTAGCCTTGATGGGACATGCAGCACAAACAAGAAAACAAACCGCACGGCACCGGGCCCCACCATGGGCCGATGACATCATCTCTCGCTCAGAGTATTTGCCATGACTTGACCCAGCCGGGGTTCAGCGTCACTCAAGCCAAGTGTCATGTATGATGACTAGGAATGGCATAAGAACAGAACAAGGACAGACTACGTATCTTTGCCAAGCATGTTAACTGAAATTGTCCTATCGCAGACTCCCATTTCAGAACAAAGACAACACACACAACACAAACCCACGCCGTGCTGCAGTTGTTAGTCGTGTAGAAAATAAATCAGTGTGATATGATTGCCGCCATGGCAGATCTTATGACATCATGCAGGAAAGAAATGGTTTCAGCAGTCAGTTAAAATGAGGGAAACCAATTAATTACAATTTAATTATTATGGGTCATAATCCATGCATTAGACAGCAGTGTAATGTCTTGCTTACAAATAACTATTTACAATAATGAGACCAAAAATTGGCCGATGTCATTTGTGTTTGATTAGTGTTGTGGAATGTAATGGGGTGTATTCCTTTCTATTTTTTTTTTTTCTCCAGAGAAGCGGGAAGGATTTCTTCCTCTATAAAAAACTCCCCACATCCAAACATGACATTGGGTAGACATTTAATTATAGTTTTGTTAAGAAATATGTATCAAAGCCCGCTGACCATGAAAAGCGGATTTAGAGTTGTCAGACAGCAGTTAATAGACAGCAGTAAATGAAATGGAGGCTGTTGGGGTACTAAGACCTGCTTTCCAGGACTAAGAAACAGCTTAATCTGGCTGGGTGGTGAAATCAGGAGATCTGACAGAGATACACGTGTGTGTGTGAAGTGGGGTGGAGGTGGATGGTGTCGGGGGTGCTGAAGATAGATGGGGAGATTGGGAATTCATTCCTGTGCAGCACTGCCCCTAGTGGGCAAAACATCAAGTCAAGCACAGCCCAATGATAACGATAAGACCTTTTCTCTGATAATGTAGACAAAATACCCAGACAGACAGTTTGAATATTGATCTTACAAGGTTTCAAGGGATTTGGAGAAAGGGAGCCCAAGAGAGACAGGGACAGAGAGATAAAGTCAGCCCATACACTTTCTCCAGTACTTGGCTGCAGAGACCAGCACATCCAGTTCAGGACTAACCTCAAACTACCACACCTCCACCGGGACACTAAGCGCTCAACTATTATAACAACCTTTCCCCAACAGAGGCTGGGGTTCTCAATCGCACCGCATCTGGGAAAAGACGAATAGAACAGGAGGGATAAAGAGAGAGAGAGAGAGAGAAAGAGGTACGGATAGTCAGAGGGGGGGCCAAATGTGCAGTGCGATCGGAGGGGTGAAGGCAAGAGACTGAGACAACAATGTAAGAGAGGGGTTGGATGATATAGATGGGATGGAGGAGGGGAAAAGCAAGGAGATAGACGAGGTTAGACGAGTTTGGCATGAGGTGACTGTGTTCCTGGAGACTGTCTCCCAGATCCTCCCAACTGGTGTCGTGTCATCTGTCACCGGCGGAAGAGGTGACTGGGAAAGAAAAGGTGCCCTAGATAGAGTAACAGTACAGTCAGGATGGAGAGCTCACTACAGCTCTCCTTCTCCCTCACTCTTGGTCTCGCGCTCCTCCGCTGCCTCGGTCTTGCTCTCTCTGGTCCATTTATTTCTCAAACTTAAGAGAGAAAAACTGCACAGTGCCTCTTCTCTCTCTTCCCCTCTTACTTTCTTTCTTTCTTGCTCTATCTCTCAGGATAGTTACATATAAGTGTGTGACTGCCATGGTCACAACTCCCCTCTGTCCCCCTGTTCATAAAAACAAGATTGTTTTCTGCAGCGTTCTGCTGACACTAGCTCGGCACATAAACAGAGCCGTAATTTGTACAACAAGAGTAAGCTACAGGGGAACGAACACTTTTTTCCCCAGAGGCATGCAAGTGGAAGGTAGGTTGTTATCTCCTGTTTACTTCGCAGGGATTGCAGTATTTTATATTATGGTAATAACAAACTCTGCTGAAATGCACAGCAATCACCTCATTCCAGTTGGTACTATCTGGTGCTAGTTGTTTTTCTCAGAACTGGGGCTATGCCTGCAATGGTATGTGGATGAAAATGTGAATGGTTACAGAATAAACTCCCCAAACAGAGCATGCTGCACGTGTGGAGATCAAAGATAAGCCCCTCTGCAAGTTGCAATGTACTGTACAATCTTTAACTTATTGTAGGAAGGGCATTATTTACCAATCGCCAGACATGCAAGAAATGGAATTATTGGCATTTTCACCGTCCAGTATAGTTTGACATACAGTGTGAGTCAGATGTGGATACAAAACCCAACAGATGTATAAGACAGTAGAGCAGAAGCGATTCATGATAGGGTTGCCATGCATTTCTGCACCACAATAAGCACAGATGGTGCTGGAAGACATGAGGCTGAAATCAGGGAAACAGAATACAGCAAAAGCAGCATCACCGTCACCGTCTCAGGGCAAACTCACAGTTCTAAAAAAAAAAAATCACATACTGAAACTGGCAACTTCTCTGGGCGTGATCTGCACCCCCTTAAGCACAGGTGCTGCTAAGATCAAAATTTAGAAACTTCATCACATCTAAATTTGTGTATTTCATGTAAGTTGTTGTTTTTTCCCCCTTGAAAGGTGTGTGTCATATAAATCAACACATGGTGCCGCAGAAGTCAGAATTCAGAAAATGATCTTGTTTACCAGGGTTCATTTGTTGCTGTTTTATTGCCAGCGTGCTACTGAGCTGTCAGTTTCCCCGTGTTGTGCCAGATCTCAGATTGAAAAAAAAGAATTGTTTTTGTCTTACTTTCGCTGTTTTTGAACAAAAGGTTACAACTCTCTCTGGGTTAAAACAAGCACACATACACATTCATTCAGTCGGTGCCCTCTTCAGAATGTTGTCCAGCGTGATGGGGTCAAACTTTGAAAAGAGGTGGTGACCCTGACCTTCCACGGGATAAATCAGGGCTCTCATTATTGGGCCAGGCACTGCGCAGGGAGCAGACAGTCCCATCCGCTGTCTGACTCCAACCATATATTAGACAGACCCCGTGGAGGTAGATTCTGCTTTACTTTACTCACTTCTATTGTTTTCCAAAGACAACCACCTGGTGGTAAGCTGGGGAAACAACTAATCCATCTTCATTCTGTCCGCAGACTGTCAAGGAATAAAAATAACAGCAGTAGATATTGTCCAAGGGATTGGGGGTGTCGAGCTGGAGTAGTGAGTGTGGTTTCTAAAGCACTGTGACTCTTTCCTTCCTTTCATTTGACCAGCCCCCCTGTAGTTTGACTCAGTTCTCAGTTCAAAACAATGTGACTCAGGATGGAACGCTTGACTGAACTGACACTGGGGTTAGACAGCTTTTTGTTTGCGTGTGTGTGAACATTAAGACTGAATGGGAAGTATTTAACTAGTCTGACATGGTTACATTACAGTCATTTAGCAGACACTTTTATCCAAAGCGACTGACAAATGTGACACTATGTGGGGATCGAACCCACGACCCTGAGACTGAGAGTGTCATGCTTGGTTTGAAAGCTATGATGAACTACTGAAACAGAGAAGCTCACAGCTCCGTAACCCCAGGACAACTGCACAGACTTCATCCAATTGCCTCTTTTCGCTTATGCCTCAGACATAACAGCGCACATGGGAGTGCTGTTTTCGAAACAGTAAAAGACAGATGGTAGCGCAAGCTCAGACAGCACAGTAAGAGATGAATTCAGAGACACAATTCCCAGCCACCAAGTCACACAGCAATCAAGAGGCACGCCAGATATGATGAATAAGCAACTTAATCCAGACAACTTACCGTGTCCAGAGATCCACAGGAACAGAAGGACCGAAGGGATCATGACTGGGGAATGAAGAGGGCAAAACCTACGAAGAACACTGGGCGAGTGTGAAATTGAAGTTGGCAGGCGCACACGCACACACACGCACGAGACGAGACAGTGCTCCCTCTGTGCTGCTCGGGGTGGGGGGGACGGATGCTACAGTCCCTCAGCGGTGTCCCCTTTTCCCCTTTTACCAGGGGGAAGCTGGTAGTCAGTCTTCGGTCCTCCTCTTCTTCTGCTTCTTCTTTCTTTTCTCTCTCTCTCTCTCTCTCTCTCTTCTCTGAGTCACTCTTCAGAGTTGCCGGTGGTCAGCTGTGCCTTGCACGCTTCTCTTGTTGATGTGAGCTTGTAGACTCTCTCTGTCTTAGCTGTTGGCTGTGAGCATGCACACGCTCACTCTTTCTCTCTAGCTCGCACAGTCTCTCATTGCCCGTCCATACTCAGTCTCTTGAGTGTCTCCACACACACACACACACACCCTCTCTCTCTCTCTCTCTCTCACACTCTCTCTTCCTTGCTTTACCACAACGTAGCCAACACAGTCAGGGGATAGA
>OOFE01044975.1:0-11638 GCA_900323365.1 Monocentris japonica | reverse complement strand
CTCTCTCTCTCTCTCTCTCTCTCTCTCTCTCTCTCTCCTCCTCTCAGCCTGGCTGTCTGGGTGGCTGTGTCTGAGTGTGAGGCTGGGAGGCTCAGGTCTTAGCTCTGGGAACTAGAGCTGCCATGGGAGAACGGAGCTCCAATTAGAATGAGAATAGGAGCAACTTGGCCTGTACTGGCTACAAATAACACAGACGTTCACAAGACAAAAAGTGCCCCCCCCCACCCACACAAACACACACACAATTGGCCCCCTGCCTTTTTGGATTCTATTGATGGGAATGGATTTTGGAATGTGTGAGCTGCCTTAACTGATAATGGATGAAGACCACTTTAGAATTCAAGACCAATGCTCTGTAATTTAGTATCCAAATTTTATCAGGGATGAATTCGACTTGCAGTCATTCACTCTAAAATGCAGGAGGGTCATAGAATGCCCTAATGCTCTGCTTACTAACAAGTTTGCTTGGTTGCACATTCTAAATATTTAAAGGGGCATTTCTCGCTTCTATTTTCTTCTTGGCCAAGCAAGACCAGTTCTCGTTATCCCAATCTAAATTTCCTCAAATAACAGCACATACAGTAGAAAGCCCTACAGGCCTCGTACTATAAAACTACTACTGTAGGATAAGGAAACATTATTTGTGTTTGTATGAATTATTCAGCCTGAATAAATGTGCTTCCTACTTTTTTGCAGAAAATGTGCATGGCAGTGTGAATAGAGAAAATTTGCTCCGAGTGTATTTGGGCACAGAAGAAGAGTATACTTACTCTTACAAAATGTATAAATACAAACTTTATCATTTCAGCAGAAAGACATGCTGGATGAGTACCGAGAGTGCAGCCTCAATGGAAGAATGGATACAGAATGTTTGGGGGGGGAAAAAAAATTGTGACAAATACATGTGATTGCACACAGAATCACAACTGTGTGTTGTGCTTGTCATCTGTGCCTTCATTGTTGCTGTGGCATTTTATACTTGTATCTCAGTGTGTGTGTATGTGTGTTGTTGTTTGAACATGAAAAAACAACCTTATGCTACAATAGCTGCATTTTTCATTCAAAATTCCAGCACATTCCAATACTGTAATATTGACACAAGTACAAAGCACCAACACAAAAATATAGGGCATCATCTCACAAAGTTCTGCTTCCTTTGGTGCTCTGTTATAAGCTTCATTACAGTTTTCATTGTTGGGTGTTCGTTAAGTGCTTTGAAAATTTCTAAATGAGTAACCGACAGTTTCAAACAACAGTTTTGTTATCACCTGGCATGAACCACCCATTTGTTTTGGATGTGTCCATTGGGATAAGCGAACAGCCAAGGCACCTCATCTTGAAACCTATAACAAAGTCACACATCGCTAATTGACTCTGGGTTTTGGGAGTGTGGCTAAAAGACTGAGCCTGGGGATGTTTTCCCTTCTTTTATTAGTCCCATGACGACCTTGATGGCTATGACACCGCTGGTGGCCAAGTTAGTACTGCGACCCCGTTCACCAAGCGTTCTTATTGTGTTTATTCTGTGTATCATGTTTATATTCCACTTAGGGCTGGGCGACATTGACAAACATGATAACATGATGATCGTAGGAAACTATTTCAACATAGGGGTCTTTGCTAATATATCGCTGTTGTTGTGTGAAACTCCAACTTTGTGGATTTTTATGTTTTAACTTCAATTCAAACATCCTATGCTCTTTGGGTTGAGAAAACACTGCTAGTCTTGGATGTATGAAACACATTGGGTAAACCGTAAAATGCATGGTGTTCAAGCTAAAAAAAAAAGAAGTTTTTCCTAGTTCTTGAAAAGATAAGATTTTGGAAATACAAGGTTTTTATTATTCCCTAATTTGTTTCAAATCTCATTTTGTAAGACATTTTAATTAGTATTTGCCTTTTATCATGAAGACATTTTAGACAACAGTTTAGACAGCAGAATTGTTTATCACAATAACTCAGTATCATTATTTTATCATGATATTCTATTGAAAGACGATAAATGATAATATGTAATCAGCATTTGATCCATTTTGTCATTCATTATTTTCATTTTTTGTTTCATAATGTGGCCATTTGTGAAACCTTTTGACAGTGATCAGGGGCTATATAAATAATCTTGTCTTCACTATTACTATAACTTGACTATTTGTCTGGTCATGTATGGATATTTTTCTATTAACTTTTATCATGAAAGAAATGGCTAGGAAACCAAAATTTAAAAAAAACACTAAAATTATCATCATCACTACATCATATTTTACAGTAGATTTAACACGATACTCCAAATCTCTGAACATATTGATCCATATCAATACATTGTAGAGTAATTCTGAATGGCTGAGCCACAAAATCACTTTGAATTCTTTCTTGTAAAGAATGATTGACATCATTATCACATGATATCCAGGTCAGAGAGAGAGAGACCCTTTATTAAACAACACAAGATGTAATGCACAGTTGCTTTAGATCAGAGCTCTGACAATACAATAATATAGTAAGCACTGCATGGGGGCCTAGACTACTTCATATCAATTTAGTCCAGATTACTCCTACATGTACATCCCTCTGACCCTCTAATCTAATCAGGGCCAGAGGATGACAGGTGGTCTTTTCATCAGTGCGACTAACGGCTACACACAAAAACAACCCCACTGCGGCCGAACCAGAACGGAGCAGATTTGCATTCTGTCTAAGAACATCGTGAGTAGGGGCCAGGAAAAACAATGGAGCTTATGTGCTTGAAAGTTGAACAATGAGAGTAAACGAGGTAAGCTGGCAAACTAATTTGTATGTCCAGTACCCACAATCCCCCACTCAAAACAATAAATCTTTATCCTGAGACTCATTTTTTATATCTGAAATGGTTGGATACATTGGAGGATGATAAACTGAAGCCATTTTGTTTGTACTTATCAATATTAACTGAGATCAAAACATTACAATGCAGAGTCCAAGTTGTTTTTAAACTTTATCAGTGGGTGGTTTGCTGGACATGCTATGTTGTTAGCTATGCCCTGCTTCACATTACTATAGTTAGACACCTGAGAGCTGTCCAGTACAACCACAGTTTTCTGTTGTTTGCCACAGCTCCACTGGAGCAGTTGGGGTTTGTGCCTTGATCACACCTTAATGGTACTTGTTGACAAAGGAGAGATTGCTACCCATTCACTTTTCCCATCCACATTTTCCCAGCCGGTCTGAGGAATTGAACCAGTGAACTGAACAAATCTGCGGGAGAAGAGAGCTAGATTGTAAGGCATCCACAATGGACAGACAGTCTATGTTTCAGCCCCTTTAACATTTTCTTTTGCATCTTAATGTCTTTACACAGGTAGAGGGAAATATTATGAGGGAAACGTACTGTGGTGGGAGAGGTGAAGTCAGTTAAAGGGCTCTGTTCGGACACTGTTAAATCTACAGTGCACTCACAGGGGGCATAATCTTAAATAGTTCAGGGGACAGGGCACTCTTCTTCCCAGGGTTTAAGAGCCTCTTTTTACCAGCTATGACCATAATCCACTATCAAAAGGACATGCTCAGAGGAAAGTGAAAACGAGTGAAAACAATGAAGCAGTAACATTAATCTGTCAGCACGGACTGTAAATCACCCTTACTTTTAACTGCAGGTCATCTCGACAATACTGATTTGCAATAAAAGTTAGTGCAAGGTCATTCCATTTTGAACGGGTAATAGATATAACTAAGATTATGTACGCTTCATATGTATTCATGAGAAACACTACGAAGACCCACCACCCCCCACCCCCCCTTCACATCAGATAATTATCTGTCATTAACACACGGCAGCCCATTTTCAAGTCAGTATTTTAGTTTTGGGTATTGCTTATCTTGTGAATCCCATGAACTGCAATACAGTCACAAAGTGCATCTAAAATACCGTCAAGTTACTTCACATTGGGTGTGCATGGATATTCTATCATTAGAAATATTTTTTTTGTTGACATTGTTTACTAGGATTGCCCACGTTGTGTTTAAGGAATGAACATCTTCCTGGCTGTGAGATTACAGTAGGTGAAGTTGCCATAGAATCAGTATGTTCTTTTGTCACGCCATATCAGGTTTTGGTGACATTTTTGTCCTGCCCAAACCATAATTTGGGGAAAAAGTCCAAATCAAGTAGTCTACATAAGAACAACAATATCATTGAGAGATTATTTGCTCACCATTGGTGATTTCATGGCCACCCGAGGAACAAAAACTTCAGCATGAAGACACGTGTGGTTCCTCTTTTATCCTGTTAGAGCATGTAAATTGCTAATAAATTGTAAATAGTAAATTGTACAATTATGCCCCATAAGTCTACAACACAGACTCCAGGAATCCAAATAAAAACAATACATACAGAAATATGGGACAGCTTCAATGGATTCAGTGTTTACTTGACATTACTGTAATACCAGTGAGCAACTATGCCACTATGTTCATCCTGTATAACTTTGGTCTATCATGGTTGAATATGGCATGCATCCAGAAACCCTCCAGCCGGTCCTTGTAATTTAACATGTAACAGTGTCACAGAGAAATGCAAGTCTATTAAAATATTAACACTTAGGCCAGAGAGCTATAACACTGGGATAAGGAATTGATTTTAGCTAACTTTTAGGACTCACAGGATTATATGGGGCAGCCAGCAGAAGGGTTTTTTCACTTTGAGAAAAGGCAATAAATCTTATTTATTCAGTACTTTCTCATGCCTGCAACTCACAAAGCAAAGCATACATCTTGCATGGCACAGCGAAGCAGCAGTTCCTAACTAATTTAATTAATTAACTCAAGTTGCAAAGTGACCTTTGAAACTTGAAGGCTTAAAAATTACCTGGAACAAATTGAGTATCAAGCCAAAAGGGAGAGAGAAAGTCTCATTTGGAGCAGATGAATAATGCTTGATGGTACTGAATGTCAGATGGTTTATGGAAGATAAAATACCAAATTGCCATGGAACAGAAATGTGAAAAACCTCGACTATAGGGTGTACAAAAATCCATCTGGCTTCAAAAACTCATCCTAAAAGAAATCAATCAATTCGCTGTCACCACATGGTAGCTATGGGAAAAAAGTAAAAAAACAAGAGGTGTTGAAGCTGTACTGCTTGCCTCTTTTGTTCAGTAGCACCCATAAACTCATTTTCGTCTACACTCTATTTCCAATATCAGATGAAGTGCAAAGACTCATTCCCATAGTCAAAAAGTGACACATAAAGATGATGGACAGGCACTCTGTTTTTGAGCTAAATAAAAAGTGACATGTCTGTTTATTTCTCTTGGGCCTGCATATCCACTGCTGAGACACCGAAAGCCCTGAAACACTGCTATCTGAGGATGTGTGTGTGTCTCAGTGTGTATGTGTATGTTAAGTGTGTGTTAGCATCAATTTGTGTTTAGAAATTAGTAAATCAACCAGTTGTCTTTCAAGGAAGGAAATCCACTCAATCTTTGTCAGTCAGATGATTCCCTGGAGAAGCTACATCTCTAGCCCTGATGCGTTGGATTCTCATTCTAATCAAGCCTGCAAAGTGGCACTGCAGAAACGAATGGAATTAAATAGCACGGCAATGGGTTGGAAGAAAGCTAGAAAAGTGACGACATCTCATTTTCTCACTTTTTAAGACAAGGACACCGTGGTGCGTTGAGGGCAAACTGTTAATTTATGTTTCATTACATAGCAAATGAGAAAACAACTGTGGATAATTCTGTCTAATAATTCAAGTACGGAGTCACATACACTTACAACAAAGGGACATTTGCCCAAAATCAAACCACAGACAAAAAAATTGCAGCTTGTTACAGCTTTGTATTGTTTGCTTACTGACAATCCATGTCAGTGGGGGGGCATTATTAAACTACGGAAAAGGAGTGTCACCTTCGCACATGAAGACGCCTTACCACAAGGAAACACAAGCAAATCATGTGCTATTTTAGACCAATTGCAGGTGAGCACACACTGTGGGTTAGTGGGCAAAGAATTCCATCACTTTAGTCAGCAAGCCTGTTCACACCGAAGCCAATGCGGCCTATTGTTTGTGCGAGCCAGCCAAATTTAGTTTCCGCAGTAAGCGTACTGCCAGTTTCAGCCTAGAGCTCCTCTCTGGCTTTCTCAACAGTCAAGTTCACAATCCTGCAGGGTGGCTGGTTCATTTGACTCTCCCATTTGAATGTCATCTTCATTGCACCGTGGAGATGTGGGTTTTACATGGTATGTAAAATACTGGTATGGATTTGTTTGCCATGCTCATCTGGAGATCGGCAATAGAGCAATGGTCAGCATTATGCACCTCAAGGAAGGCTTGTCACGGGTCAGAGGGCTTTGCATATGTCAAACCTAAGCAAGATTCCCTTCTTGAGAGGAAACATACTGGGTACATACTGTATTACATCTGAAAGATCGGCTATCGACATCTTCATTGCATCCATTATCCTTGCTGCTTCTCTTTCCTGCCACAGTAAGCGGTAAACGAAAGCAGTGAGTTCAACTGTGGATCTGCCCTTAGGCTAAAAGAGGACTCTACATATGCCAGAGGAGGAGCAGTGAATACATCAGTTGAAGGGAATATTTCCACCAAACAACCTATGATCTTGGGAAGTTCCGTCCTTGAAACACGAGAGCAGAGAAATCCTGAGACCTGCTCTATTCTATCTAACAGTGAATGAGAAACTATACAGTACACAATGTATAGGCACATTTGTGTAGCTTTTTGGAAGGAAATGCAAAAACACATAGTCCAGTCCACAATTAGAATTTTGTTCCCTGTCAATGGAGCAGCTACAGATTTTGTTTCTTCATAACACCACCATCCTCTCATTTCCATCTTTGTTTGGTTGAACTATCTAAGGGGATAGAAATGACATTTGTGAATTCTGGTTTAGGTGAGATTTTCCCTTTAAAGCTGTTACCAGTAGAATTTGGCAACCCCTTGAGTCCCTTAGTGGTAGTGGTTTACATCACTGTCACAAAGGTGACTCACCATCATCACTCATCATCATGGGCATCAGGAGCCAAATTCAGGTGAGTCAGTTGATCAGTCAGTCAGTCATCAGAGACTTGATGCTCACTCGCCCAGTGTAACAGTCTTGCTAATGTGTAAACTCAACGGGCGTCTTTGTTGCTTTAATATTTTTTGGTACAGCCAAACACTTCATCTCAAATAACTCCTAGAATGTATTTAACACCACAGATTGATATTCAAGGAAACAAGTCTGATGAGGATGATATAGGCCAATGCAATGTTATTACAGTGAGACATTGGGTCGACACAGAGTTGTTTACCTGATGAGAATCGCACTTCGAGGTTATCAAAAACATCTAAAACCCTGCCGAGTTGTGCTGCAATAAATTCAAATTTAAAGCAACTTCCCCTGTTGAAGCAACCTCCCCTGCATATTTTTTTCATTGGGGCTTCCCATTTTCTCAGGAGTAATTTGTGTATGATGGTAACAACTGTGCTTAAGGCATTTGGTATGCTTTAGAGGTGTGGAAATGAAGCCTATTGGCTGCTCATTTTGCATTTTCAATTGGGACCAGTGGCAAAATACTTGGGTTAACCGAATATTAATTGTAGGGTAATAATGGGCTGAATCAGCATATTTCATATCGTTTTTTCTTTGATGCCATTTGGCACAAACATCAGCATTTTCTCATTTACATTTTTTGAGGAACTCCTCCATTCCCATATTTACATGCTATACTAAAACAGCGCAATATATCATCCATAGGGATGCTTCCCTTGGAGATGTACCCCAAAGCACATTTAAGGTCTACCTACAATACAAAATCATACCAGAAACACCACAAATTTCTTTATTTTTTTCTTTCTTCATAAAGTGTGAGAAATAATGGAAGCAAACAAACAGCATTTGATAGCACCAACTTTTGTCTCTTTGTAACCTCTGTGACACACAGGGGTGTTTGCTACGATTTCAGAACATCCAGGGCTCAGCCCAGAGGCAGTTAGAGAACCATAGTAGGAGGTACTGATGGGAAGACTGACTCTTTTAACAAACTTTTTTTTCGGTGCGTCTGACGCGAGTGAATTGATTCTGAATCGATTCATTATGATTCACTGTAGGCTACCCCACTCCTCTGCCACAACATGACGTGCAAAGAACCGCATATACCACAACCATGTAAAAAGACCAAATAACCCACAGGTTAATAACAGTAATAATATTTAGAGAATTATTTGCTAACAACAGGGATTAGTTGACCATCTTACCTTTCTTTTCCGTTTCAAATAGGCCAAGTCAATAATGATGAATAACGTTAGGTGAATGCAAAGCATTTCTCAATGCCTAGACCCAAACTTGTTTGTTTTCTGTATTTCTATGGGTGACAGTAGAGGAGACGATTCATCTTGAGCCCAAAAAATTTGTATGACCGCCCACCCCCTTGAGCTTGATGAGCACCATATTATATAACTGTTGTGTTTAACCTCAGACTCACAAGCTCTGAATAAACATCCTAAAAACAATTCAGAACAAAAGCACAGCAGACTGAGCACAAAACATATTGGGCCTCATTCACTAAAGTTTTCGTAAATTATTCGGAAATTTTGTCGTATTTATGTGCATACGAAAACACCACTTTGGGATTCATGAAATGTTCGGGAAACCTCGATTTGTGCGTAGAACGAGTGTATATTTGATGAATGCCAAACGTTCGTAAATTGGATGCGCGTGCCTGTTGAAGCCGATTTGCATAGGTCAACGCCCTGTTCAACACTGTAAAAGGCTGCAGACTGAAGGGTCGTGTGCAAGTAAAGTAAACCATGGAAAAAAGAGGGGAAAGAGGAACTTGGCGGAGTCCGAAATGGAAGTGTTGCGCGCATGCGTGCATGAGGAAAAAACAACGGATTTTTCAGACGCATAAGCAACGGAGTCACAAGAACTGATAAAAGTAAAGCATGGCAAGAAATTAGGCACAAGTTATCAGGCACAGGAGGACGGCAGCACACTGAGGCGCTATCTGACATGGATCAGAGGAACAATCAATAATAGGAGAGACCTCACTGTCGGTTGTCCAGTCAGAATTGGAATTGGACACAGATCAAATCCAGGCTGCATCTTCATCAGATGGTAGGACTATGGAATTGTATTTGTAAGACGTCCAGTCCATGTGATCAACCCATTTCAAGTTTGATAATCTTGTATTGTTATGAATGAGGACAGTTTGGCAAATACGCCATTTCAGCCTATTAGGTCTTTTTTTTTCCTACAAGGCCACTGAAACATCTTGTTGTTGTTAATGAGGTTTGGCACGACTATAATTGATTTTTCATAAAGAATAAGCTGTTCTAAGAGTCTTCCCGCATGTTTCCAAACACACAAACACATTTCTGCATGTTTCCAAACACACGTAGGATTTGATCGTACCAACGAACAAATTCAGATACGAACAAAATAATGAATCAGACTATGTTCGTAGAATCGCTTGTACACGCACTATACGATGAATGTGAATGAGGCCCATTGTGCATAATGTCAAACATATTATTTTGCATGCCCAAACAATAGTGTAAAGGTTGCTATGTGGTCTGTAGAGCTACATGGAGACCTTGGTTCATGTTGTGCCTCAGCCCAGTTTCACACTTTGCTTCCTGTCCTCCTTCTGTTTCCAAGATAAATAAATAAATACATTTATCACTCTGTCAACAGTAGATTTATCCAGACTTACTGTGCTACATCGATATGATCTTTACAATACAGGAGTTATAGGTAATGTGCCAATTCAGTGTTAAATTGCTGTAATTGACTACATTTATCCATTGCGGAACCTCTTGTTCATCAAGACGTTGCTGCTATAAGTCATGTAACATCTTAACTTGAAACATGCCAGTTTCTGCGGTGATTATACCACAATATAATTTTTCACATTTTATATGTTGTGCATTCTTGCAATAGTCAAGAGGTTAATTTTACAGCCAAGCATATAAAATAATATTGTGTGCCTTAAAACTCAACTGCTCTTATTGTTTGGATTACGTCTTTGTTGTTTCTGTGACTGTGTTAATCACATTTTCAAAGGGGGAGCCTTCTCTCTTGTTTGAAGGACACCAAAGGTTTATTTGGCAGGTGCGGACAATCCTATTAAAGATTGTGTTTGTGTTACACCTTACCTCTTTTTCTAAGCTAAAGCTACCTTTTGTTTGTACTGCTTCTGAATATGAGGCTTTGCTGCCTAACATGATTTAAATGTATAAGCAAGTGGAGAGGGCAATGCGAGGCTATATTTGAATGCATTGTTGTTTTTTACTTTTGTTGCAGAAAATGAATCACACTGCCCTTTTTTATTTTATGGCCATATTGCTGTTGGAATTTTTGTTCCTCATTTGTATACCAATTATCTTAATGCTGAAGTATGGATACATGTTTGAAGGTGCTGGATCCAGTTATCTAGGTAGGTCAGCTGTCCAGTAATATGTTACTTTTAATACTGAAAAAATAAGCCATCATAAAAATGTAATTCATATTAACAAATTAACTGCATTTGACTAGCTGCAAAAACAAATTCAAGTTGATTAAACAATTCCATGACCACATTCTTTGACCCATAAATTGTTATAATTTCTAAAGCCATGCCCTATACAACCTGTTAATAAAAGGGTATTACTTTGACCAATCAGAATTATTGTTGTTATACATTGATGAAGTATATCAAATTGCATCATATCCTAACTGCCCAACCCTCAGCCAAATGAGTTTGAATGCAACTTCAAAACGACCACTTTTGGTCGCACCAAGAGCACTTTGGCAAAATAAGGAGGGAAAACTGGACATAAAACTATGAAATAACATTTAGATCAACTGTAATATTATGTTCTGTTATGCTACAGAAATTTCCCTAGTTTTGACTTATTGTCTAAGAGTGGCAAAAAGCATCCTGGGGAACTCAGGCTCAAAGCCAGACTGGGAGTAACTGAAGGCTCATCTGTCCAACTGTGACATTTAGAGGTGGCGGTACACAACTACATAGCATATTTTTTTTTTGCAGTTGCTCTGCTCTGATGTTCTGTTCTGTGCTGAAGCCTGCCAATGATCGGGCAGGATCCTACATCAGTTCTCAGCTAACGACTCTGGATCTGTCTGGAAGGGGCTCAGGCAGATTACCAACTACAAGCCGAGAGCCCCCCACTCCATTGAAGACCTGCGCCTGGCAAACGACCTGAATGATTTTTACTGTCGCTTTGAAAGGGAATTGGACAGTCCTGACACCATCCCCCGTGACACCTTCAACCAGCTCCAGCCCACCAGCTCCACCTCACAACTTCACACCTTAGAAGTACCCTACTCCTCCCCCTCATCACCCTCCTTACCCTCCACAACGACGGCCCTTTGTATCCTGGAGAGGGACGTTAACAGACTCTTCAAGATACAGAACCCCCGCAAAGCAGCCGGACCGGACTCTGTCTCTCCCGCCACCCTGAAGCACTGTGCTGATCAGCTGTCTCCGGTGTTCACTGACATTTTTAACACCTCATTGGAGACATGCCAAGTACCAGCCTGCTTCAAGACCTCCACCATCATCCCAAACCAAGGACCTCAGGACTTAATGACTACAGACCGGTCACCCTGACCTCTGTAGTAATGAAGTCTTTTGAGCGCCTTGTGCTATCCCACCTCAA
>OOFE01044974.1:0-13593 GCA_900323365.1 Monocentris japonica | reverse complement strand
CTGCAGAACTTGCGGTTTACACAGCACCTAAAAATGGATTGCTAGAATGAGCTGGAGAGTGTGCTGGAGGGAAAGACGGATGAGCAAATAGGAGGAGGAAAAAAGGGCAGGAGGACAGAGATGGGGGGAGGGGTAAGCATGCCAAAGTGGGCCAAGACCCCTCCAACCCCCCACCCTGATGGTTAATAGGATTCTGTCTGCCCTGAGCTGCTGTTGAGTTCACTAGCCAGGAGACGGCACTGAGGAGAGCATCTGATGTGGAAGTGTTTGTCTCTTGTAAGACTTGATTAGCATTGGAATTCAAACTGATCTGCCGCTCTCTTTCATTATTTTCTCGTGCCGTTGGTTCAGATCTGCTCATCCCTCCACAGAAAAAAATGTGTTCGTAAATCTGTGATGAGAGGCAAGATTCCAATGTATTCTTATTTCAATCCAACTGGAACAACTAAACCAATTTGATGACGTTGATATGGATCTGTCAGTGTATTTTTCAGGATACATTTCCTCGCTGTTATTCTCGCAAATAGCAGAGCAGATAAAGAGTGACTAAACTGGGGAAGTGGATAAATAATTGGAGCGTGGAATCTGTGCGGATTCTCATAAAAAAATATTTAACATGTTACTGAAATTCAGCTAGCTCGGATGATTTGCACTCATTTACATTTGCTGATAAGAGGCCCATTTGGTTTTATAATGTTGATACTGACCTTCGTTCCATTCAGTTGAATCCTGCAGGATTATTAATATCCTTTATTAACTGAAATTGAAGTGTCATAGACAAAGGGGTTCTGTGGATGGACAAACTTGTGATATGGCTATTCTCTATCAATGTCAAGTGAAGTTTATTTCTCTAGCCCTTTACCACAAACAAGCCTCAAAGGACTATACAGGCCTAACTAAGTCAGGCTGATAGACAATCAGATTTATGACGCACAGTTGATGCAGAGTGTCAACAACAAAACAAATAATGCTGAATTTGAAAGCTGTAGCGGCCTTGCAGGAACGCCTCGGGTGACTTTTCAGGCCGAACTACATCAGCTGAAAATCAATCAAATGTACATTGATAATATTCAGAGTTCTATGTGGCATTTTTGCTTTTAGGGTATCAGATCCAAATTTTGCTGATACAACAGATATCAAATGATGGTCAGTTATCACTGCCCCTATTTTGAAATTTTAGAGCAAACTGTGAGTCTGATGTTCACATTTGTTTTGTATCAACACCGATCAGTCATACTATACAATCCCCTCATCCGTCTCCGGGCGGTGCCAGTGGTTGAGGAGGACAACATTCCTTGCACTCAGACACACTCTGGACCGACTTCCCTGTCTATATCCCCATATAGAGGGCAGAGTATGGCAGGGATGTGTGTGGGTGTGGGGGATGGGGCTGAAGTAGTTGGGGAGAGTGGGGGAAGACAGAGAGGAAGGAAGTGAATAGAGTGAAAAAGGGGGGAGCTGGCATGCCAGGCGAGCACATGCTGAGCAGAACATTGGACTCATTGAGAAAAGCACTCTCTCCATTCATGCCCCATCCGATCCCCTTTTCACCAGCTCCGTCTATCTCTCTCTGATCATGTACATACAGTATATTGTCCATGTGACAGACACAGTTATGGCATTTAGAAAAAATTTCGTGGATTTGTTTGCATCAAGTTATTCCAGATTGGAGGGTAGAGAGGTAAAATACAAATACACAACAGCAAATGGCCCATTACAGCCATTCTGAGGGTCATTCTCAGTATCTGCTTCCAGTTGCATAGAGGACCCACCAACTCCAGATGGGCAGCTCATCTACATCAAAAACAGACTAGTGGGTGGTTTGATGTGCACACACCTTGGAGCATTTCCATACCGTCTTGTCTTGTCTCCTCTCGTTCCACCACACCCATACAACATACATCAGATGTTTTTTTCTATTTCAAGTGCATAGTGGTCACACCAGCTCTTGTTTAAATGGAGAGTCCATCTATATGAAGACAAAGGGGCAGTTTTGTAACAGCACAATTAAACGACACCTCAGTACAATTCCATTTAGTACAAGTTTTCTTTAATACTTTTTTTTACATTGCACTAATTTACTGAAACGTATTGACCCCGACACACATTTTGTATTTACAGAATAGTTTACACACGTTTTTAGGCTGACATGATTTATGTGAGATAAATTCAAAGCATACATCATACTGAATACTATCAAACTAATGTCAATTTTATGATGATAGGATTTTTAAGGGGGGAAAAATGCTTTTCTGAAAAAATAATTGATTTTGTTTATGTTTGTTGGTGGTTTCGTCATGATGATCAGAAACTGGAGGTTATACTAAACTCATTGTTTTATTTACCACAATATCACTGGTCTCATGTTCATGGTGTCTGGCCCGGACAGCTCAGTTGGTAGAGCATGAGACTCTCAGGGTCGTGGGTTTGATCCCCACGTAAGTCGCTTTGGATAAAAGCGTCTGCTAAATGACTGTAATGTAATGGTGAAGACTGTGAACATTAATAAGACATGAAGTGATATGTCCTCTAGATCAGGAATCATGTGCTCAATTAGAAATGTCTTTGAATAACATTTTGTGAGCTTGGAATTAAAAGTGATGTACCATTTGGCAAAACTGTTATGTACTTTTTAAATACTTAAACCCCAAACTGTTCTTTAAAAAAAGAAGCATCACACAAGCATAAAGTAACATTCAAAGATCATGGATATAAGGATAACTCAAATATATAACCTTATTAAGTCCAATCTCACAATTTGGTTCGATTATTGAAAGTTATATCCGATAGCTTTTATACATGATTGTATTTCATGATCAACCTGGAAACAAGAAAGATACAGGAGGGAGGTTGGGCTCCTCGTACTCTTGGTGGCCCATTTATCATATCTCCGCCCTCCAGTATTTCAGCTCCCATTAGGGCGGCTCTTAAAATTGCCCCTAAAACTCCTCCGGGCCGGCGCCTTTTCTTTATCTGCAGGAGACAAGACGCACATGCTATTTATAGGACGCCGTGGACTAACTCTGCAACCTGCTATACTTCTGGTAAATTTATAACAATATCTTAAAAAAAATCTGTTCACTTCCTTTCTAAATCACAACTGTGTTTTTTTTTCTTCTTTCTCAACGCTGCACGAACTGGGATTTAAAGGGGCGGGCTGTGTGTTGTCTGACGAATAAAACGTGTAGCCTATAGATCGGTGAGAGGCTTTTTAACCGGGTATAGCCAGGCAGACTGGAAGGGAACATTTCGTCTTAATTTGATCAGAGGCTATAATCGAGGGATAAAGGTAAGATCAGGCAATGCGGCAGTAAACCCGTAGAGCTTTGCAGGTTCGGTAAGCCTTCCACGGTTTTAATGCATTTTACAGAACCGAAGATCCGACTAGAGGTGGCATTTTAAATGTGATATCGTCTTTTGTTAGTTGGCTTCAGTCTTAGTCGGATATTAAGTCACGGCAAATTAAGCCGCAGACTTTGCTCTCGCTTGCGTTTCTGTAGACATCATGTTAAAAAAATCCTAGTTAAGATGTACGAAGCAGAGGCATCCATGAAGCCTGGGTTTAGTAAACCCCGCTGGGCACACCACAGCCATTGCATATTCGTGGATACTTCACCGTGGCCGTACATGCAGATACAGTGTGAAATAGTTTGACCTGCAGGCCCGATTATTGGCCACAGCAAGTACAGCAAGTGGGCCTAAAATGGTCGGTGCGTATATGAGCGTCGGGATAGTAGCCTATGCATGTTTGTGCGGCCTTCAACTGCCCAGCAATCTCATGCAAGCCGGTTGATGTCAGTCCTTGTTTGTCCGCTACCATTGGCTGTATAACCGGGCGCCGATGAGATTTAAATAGACCTGGAAACATGCACGGATTAATTGAGTTAAACGCGTTACCGGCGTAGCCTACGGATATCCTTGTCGTTTTGTTTTTGCCCCCGGTGGTGAGTTGATTCAAGGCCCCGGTATTGGCTATGTTGTAGTCTTAATGCCAGATTAAGTTCTTAAATCTTAAGGTGATTTATTTCATAGGTCCAAAACTAAACCAATATGAGTGACAAGGGGACAGTCTCGCCGAAAGAGAAAGAGGCGACAGAGAAAAGGGGGCGTGGAAGACCTCGCAAGCAGCCGCAGGTGAAAACTTCTGACGTAAGTAGCAGTTTATTCGTCTTATTTCTTCCCCAGTGTGATGAATGGACTACTAGGTGTTGTTTTCACTATTGCACGATCTACTAATCTATAATAATAGTAATCACCATCATCAATCCCATATGTAAAAGCAGAGTTTACAAAGTGCTTTATAGGAATGCACGAAAATACAAATGGTATAATCTTTGAGGAGAAAAAAAGGGAAACTCATTCAAATGAAAAGTAGTTAAAAAAATATAATAAAATGTAATACAAATGGATGACAACACAGGATCAAAAATACAGACACGCCCCTATTATTTCCTTGTTGCATCTGTTGCAGTTCAGGTTGAGGTGATGTTTAGATCTTGCTTGGTAACACAAGAGTGCTGCAATATCTAGTAATCCATATTATATCATCCAGTACATCCATATCATCATAATACGCCACCCAGCCATTTATCTCTCATTGAAATTAAGATAAGAGAAACTCAGTAAGGCCCTTTTGACCATTTCCTCACCCCTGATCAGTCTAAGTATAGACGCCCACAATGAACTTCCTGTGGTCCAGCAGGTTCATGAGTGATGTGTAATCCAAACCCCTCAAACCAGTTGTAACCCTCCATAACCCACCTCTGCTCTCCCTTTAATGGATGACACAGCGGAGACAAAGCAAAGAATGGCTCATGTAGCTGTCACTCAATAGGTGTGTTTTGATGTTGGATTGCTTGGTTGCTATGAGCTGTGGTTGTAACCACACCAGAAATGCAACAAGACACCAGCCTGCCATGATGCTGCCTGCAACCACAGATTATCGTTTTAATTGCTCAAGTAATCTCATTATCCTCAACTTGTGGGTTTGAGACAACAGTTCTTTCTATAGAGCTTGTCAGTAGACCTTGAGTGAGTGTCAGTTGCACTGACCTTGAATAGTGCACTCTGTCATGTCAAAGCCTTCCATGTCAAAAGCTGCATGTTGCACATCTCATCGTCTGTCCGTGCATTTTTTCAAAGTATGGTTGAATTTCTACGTTTTATTTAACCCCCCCCGGCGCTTGAACTTTATTTAATGTTTGGAGGAAGACTTGAGGTTGCGGGTATTTGAGAATATTTGCCTCATATCAGAAATTATAGATATCATAAAACTAATGTTGTTAATGTTGTCTGAGTGCATCTCTGTTGCTTTACTCTTCAGGAACCCAGTGGGTCCCCTACCCCAAAGAGGGCCAGAGGACGGCCGAAGGGCAGCAAAAACAAGACAGCCACCAAGGGCAAAGTAAGTCAATGCTGCCTGCAGGCCTGTTTTACATGGTCACAAGTCATGATGTCCTCAACAACTATATGCATACGTCACAAACCCTTAAGTAACTACAACTTTCTGGGCCAAGACAGACCTTTTAAATATCTGCCTATGCTTTCTCTCAGCCTTCCTCGCAGCCGTTTCCTTACTTTATCTCCCCCCTTCCATTCCTTTGGTGGTTAATGAACATGTTGTTAGCATAACGGTAGCTAACCTCATCCTCTTAAAAGGATGTCCTGCTGTTGCTTGTGATTTATTGGTTAACTGCAATTTAGCCCCCCCCCCCTCTCACCCAAAGTGTCAAAAATAGCAAGGCCAGGGCTTCCCATTGTAAGATCTTGGTTTGCTGGCTGTTTTTAAAGTGATGCTCACTCTTGTGCTTCCTGTCCTCCAGCTTCCTGCAGCTTGTCATGCACAGTGTGATGCAGGTGCAGAGGCCGCAAGACTGTTTCCAAGCGGACACTAAGCACCCCTCCACCCCCACCCAGCACACAGCCCTAGTTCTTCTCTCCCTGTCGTCTCCATAGCAACAACTGATTTCTCCTTCGCCCCAACCCTCCAGCTCCCCCATGCGCTCTGTCTTCAGTGTTCTGTATGAGCGAGCGAGAGTAAATACATATACATGTGTGATATAGGTTTATAAGTGGGGGCCAAGCGGCAGAGGGTTTGTGTCTTGCTCAGTTCCACCAGCTGTCTCTGAGCCTCAGACCAGGTGGCCAGCGAACTGGAGTGCCCTGTGTGCAGTTCCTGTCGGCCTTCCAGATAATAGCCAATGAACCCAATGCCCCTTTTCCATCTGCCTCATTGCAGAGGTACTACTGCCATCTGCAGGCAGTAAATGGCAGGTTTCTATGGAAAAGGAGTAGTTTGTACCAGAGATAAGGGAAAGTGAAATTGAAATTTGACTTGCTTTAACTAAAAAAGCTAGACCGCCACCTCATTGGCTTAAAGTGAGCAGACCAGAATTTCACTGGTTTGCTGAGCACAAGCCTTCAACTGCCAACTTTCTTTGTGTATGTATATATGAACACAAAAACCACAACAAACATGCAAAGCCCACAATGTGACGCTCCTCCTATTTGAGCCACTTCAAAGCTCTGAATTTTGTTTATACTGTTTTCACAGAAGACACCAGCAGCCTCGTCTGCAGGCACAAAACGCAGGGGAAGACCTAAGAAGGAGGTAAGGGTCCTAGCACATAATAATGCAACATCACCTTTCTTAAACTATTCAATACTTGATAATTTAATGAAAAGGCTTCCAAATGATGCAACAGCATATAACCCACAGGGCGAACACTCCCTTGACGGTGCAATGAATTATAGTTTGCATGACTGTCTGCAGGGAAAATTGCATTTTCTTAATTAATTCCCTTGCCTGCTTCCTTCCTTCCTCATTTTTCCTTGTCTCACAGCTATTTGGTTCCCTTCCATGTATTTAATTACGACTGCTGCCACAGCTCTTACTCACACAAGACCTCTACCTGGCCACATTAACAGGCAATCCTGGACATAATGACTATCCTCTTCACAGGAATATGCAGCTTAACCTGTAAACTCATACTGTATTTCCACATTGTTATCCATCCTTTTGAGAAGTTGTTATTGATCCAAATGTTGATTTGTTTTACTGGCAGCACAAGTTGTGATTAGAGATCCTAAAATACAACACTTTGTTAGAAAACACAGAGCTGCTGGAGCATCTACAGCCAGTCAAAAAGCATTTTTTAGGAAGAAATTGCGGTTTTGTAGTAACATTCTGTCATGTGCATGAGTGGTTAGGGCGTACTCTTAGAAGCCTGGATTGCATTAGTCACAGACGAGAATGACCCAGAGTTACCCTCTTAACTAGCCTCTCATTTTTATGAATGAGGAGGAGGAGGAGGGCATTAGTGAGATTTTGAGGAGGAAAGGAAGGGGAGCAAAGCAGGATGCCTCATTGTGACTCACCATGCTTATGAATCACGATTCACTACAGATGGCTCGCTCTTCCCCAGGGTGTTCTTCATACCGCGGCGGTTTATCAAGGAGATTGACAACACATTTTATTTTTTCCGTGTTGATAGTTGGAGTGTTATCAAAACTAAAAGTGGTCATGTTAGGGCATGAGTCACTTGTTATTGAATACCGATGGCACTGGTAGCATTTGAATGGGGTTTCCCTTGTGTGGACGGTTTGGTGTGGTCACAGTTTGACTGACTGGATTTGGTTCTGCCACAGGAAAAGGAAGAAAAGGCATCCCAGGAATCATCTGAGGAGGAGGAAGAGGAGGAGGAAGAGGAAGACCAGTAATTCACAACGCATGCTACCTCACTCAACATACTGACTTACTGTTAACCAGAACTGGGCTGTATCTCCAACACCAGTGCCACCACAACCACCACTGTTCATGACAAGGCCCTCTTGCCAAAGGAGGGGTAACACAGTACATCAATGTCTTCATGCAACAGCACTGGATAAACAATGGACCTTTCTCAAGCATTAATCTAAGAATTACATGACAGGTAACAGCCCTTTTCTCAATATGTCATGTTACCACAAGTCTTTTATACTGGACAAAGTATGCTCTATGGAGCCTGGACCTTTTTCTCCCCTTAAGATGGTTTGAAGGACATTTTCTCTGCTTATTGTTACTTATTAATTCATTGTACCCGCATCTGAGATGGTAGGGCATATAGACTTTCTCCATGTTTTGTACTGGACAAAGGTGAATTTTACCTATACTTGCTGTTTTGTTTTGTGTGTTTGTGTGTGTGAAGTGGTTAACCTAACCTTTACATCTTATCATAGATTAGAGGAGTTGAGCTTCAGGATTTAGATCGAGAATAGGTAACTGATGATAGAACTGTTATCCATGTCTAATCTCTAACTGACTTCAACCCTATTATTTCACCAGTAGAGCAGAATCTTCTTCTTTATTTTTTGTTTTAACCACACCCCTGTCTAGGAGAATTGTTATACTTTTTGGACACAATGCTCTACCTTCTCAGTCCTCGGTTTCTAGTGGGAAGATGTAAAGTGTATTGTTAGTAGTCAGAATAGTCTGATTGGACTTACTGTTTTTATGTTCCTCTGGGTCACATACCATCAAAAAACATGAGTGTGCTGCTTTTCATATGATAATAAAACTCAACCTATTGGTTATATATATGCGTGTGGTTCAAGGATAGGTTGGAGTTACAGGCTGAGAGCATCAGTGTAATTTCTTCAGGGAGCTTTTACAAATACTGTTACTATGGCATCTGTCTTCATATGGTCCTCAGTTTCCACTGCTCACTCAACCAACTGTAAGGCAAGCGGTCCTTGGTCTAACAAGGACTTTGATTGTAAAAGAGGATAGTGGCACCACTATCTAATGGGGCTGTACAACTTTTCATTCCATTTAGCTCTCACTGCTTCACCTAGCTTAGTCCGTCTGTCATTACGTAGTACAGTAATATGAATTACTTTTCTTAGCATACAACAAATCCTTAAAGACTGTCTGCTACAGGAAGAGGTGTTGTTTTGTTTGTGTATTTCTAAGTGTCAGGGAACTCTTGGTCACAGTCCAATTACTGGGTTTTTCCACAAACCTAAGCTGCTACAACCTCAGTTACAAAACCCGGCAAACTGCAAACAGGCAATACAGGGCCTGGAATTTCATACCTCACTCAACAACGGCTTACTTTACCATATAATTGCATTAAACTGGTTTCTGTTGTTCAGTATAACCTCTGACAAGAGTTTGAAAGATGTCTTTATTACATAGTTTTGTGTATTTTTCTTTTTTTAACCTGACTGTAATGAAGTATTCTAAGATGATGGCCAAGTTTTTTATTGTGTACATACACACACTGCTTGGCTTGTTCATAAGCAGAGCTTGCAGACAGGTTTAAATGTGTGAAGCAAGTCAGGGAGACCTGTCAGCTTGGCAACTGTGTTCGCTGACTGTGGTAGATTAGCAGGTGTGTTTTTATCTTTTGAATAAATCTTCTGGTGCACTGAAATGTTGGTTCAGATTTTCATGGACAAATATTTGTGTGTTTGTGACAAAGACTGTGGGCGCCCTTTCCACTTTCTAATTCTGTTGTTTGGCGCAGCCATACACAACTATCCCCTCCATATTCATACAGACTGGTCATTTCATATCTCTTCACATCCTCCAGCTACCTTTGACAGTATCCAATGCCCTTTTACAGACCAACATCTGCATATGTTCATTTATATACTGTAAAGTCAATAGGATGGGATCATTCTTTTTAATGTACACTGTCTATAAATGTACAATGTCTATATTTCTATGGTGCCCTATGACAATTTGTATCTAGAAATGGTCAATAAAGACAAGAATTTATTCTCTTGGTCATTTTTCTGTCGCATACTTTTTCAAAGGCGTGAGCCTGTAGCTGAGCTCGAAGCTGCCTATGCCCAAATATCTCCAAGACAAGTTACAATGGCTCTTCTTCCCCAAAAGGTTGTTTACACGTGTAAGTTGTGCTGAGTTGTTACATGAATGTATACACACACACTGAGACAAATGTCAATATTAGCAATATTCTATCAGTTTGAGGCCTTGCTAGCTGTTATCTAATGACATATTACTACAGTCAGGTCACTTTAAGCCACTTTATTTGAATGCACCATACGTCTAAATCAGAAACATCAATTCACTTTCAAACCAACAAAATATAACATCCTTAATTGTAAAACTTGATAACAGTGCTGTCAAATTTTCATTTGTATTTTCATCAGTATTTTTCCTGTGCTACCCAACATCACAGCATTCCATAAAGTTTCAAATAAGGCAATGTCATGTTTAGCAGTGCAAATCAATGCACAATACGTGATCTGACACAATAGGTCAAGTTCACATGGAAAATGGCCTATTTCATAAGATTTCACATAAAATGGACAGAATGGATCTTTAGTTATAAACTCTGGAGCTGCTCCATAGAAACCTAATTGCGAGACATTGTGAAGATGACTGGAAGTACCCAGGAGCGTCTTCTGGGGATACAGACACATTTTCTGGTTCAGATTCAGAATTGACTGCAGAAATACAGAATAAAGCAAAGCTTTAGATGCAAAGACTCAAAAACATTTTGTCGGATGACATTCATTGATTATGGAGCGCTTCCAGATTCAATATCTTAATACATCATATGTTTTAGTCTTTAGTTCTCATTTCTGGCTTTGAGAAAGAGTTGTCCAAATTATGCTCACAAATATTGGACTGTCATGGTTCAATAAAATACATTAATTCTTCAGCAGAGTGGTATTCCCCTTCAAGGACAGTTAACAGTCCTATTATACTCATTCACATTCTATGCAAGGCAAAAAAGGTCAGACAATGTATCTCAGAAAAGAATGGCTGAGGTTTCCTGAGTACTTCATACAGTCAGGCCTATGGCATTCATCTGAATTGATCTGATTCTTCAGCTGGAGGTAAATTCAAGCTGGTGCCACGCCTCTTAGACAGGACATATTTCAGGTACTAGTCACAGCTCAATGGTGGGGATGAGCGGAGGTTGGCGTAGCCTACTTCCAGATCCGGCTTGTCATGCCATAGACAAGAGTCATCGGATTTGGCTAAACCACACTGAGTAGGTTGTGGGGCAGCTAGTTACATTCAGTTAAAAAATCCTTTGACTGAAAATGAAACTGAAATAAAACGTCAAAAGAATCCACCCTGATTTGAACACAATTTCTTAATTGGGGATTAAAATTATGTTTTTGTTTTAAAAAACTATTTTGAAAATAGTATTTCAAGGTTTCATGTTAATATAATACATGTCACTGTATGATGAAGGACAAAGGGCATTTAATCACAGAAACCATATTGGCCTACACTGCACAGCAATTCAACTCATGTCTACACTTTACTGACCCAGGCCATATTTACAAACCATTTCATAGTGGGGGTGATGACCTGAACCTGTGTTGTTCATAATTTTAACAAGGCAAGTGTAAAACTAACGGGAGAGGAACATTCTTAGACACTTTGTAAACATGGCCCCTAAATGAAAAGGCCATAACAAGTGCCTACTGTGACCCACAGGAACAGAATTGTTTGTCCCATGTCTCCCGCTACATTATGACTGCAGGCAACAGAATAAACCTACTGTAGCCTATATATTTGGATGGGTGCCACCTTTTTAACTTTCAGTAATGACACTGAACACCACAGTAAAAAAAGTTGAATAAATAACCTCAAATAAATAAATTCTAGATATTGCAGCTGTTAGGCACACAGGATTGGCATCAAAATCTCAATAAACAGATGCTGCATCTGTACAAGCAATTAACAGGACAAGCAGAGATGATGACTGATGCTGATTCAGTCAAGGATGGGGAAAAGGGTCATCAAAGAAAAACTCTTGTCCATGACTTCCAAAATTATTGAGATCTCTCTGGCTGAAGGTTATGTTATCTCCATCCTGCAAATGATCTTGCCATAATTGATCACCTTCATGCATTGACATCTTTAGTCAGAAGGGGGCGCCGTTGTTGATAAGCTCTGGCCCAACCTTGTACAATCTGAGGACATAAAATCACAATGTAACAGTTTGAACAGAGTTAATAGTAAGTACTTTAAAAGACATTACTAAATGTATAAAGCTACGTCCAGCTTTATGTCAAGAGCATGATTCTAGCCCCCAAAATGAATAGAAACCTTGATGGGCTAAGTGAGCAACATTATCCATGGCCAATATTGCCACCTAGCGTTTCACATGACACAGAGCATAATCTTGGGCTTACTGCAGTCTATCAATCAGGCCAACCTTTTAAACTTGTATAAACACAGTGTTTTATAATCATCATTTAGGTCAGCTATTTCTAAACTAGGATATGTGTACCACCAGGGGTATCTCGAGCTTCAGTGGCAGGCAATTCTTTTTTTACTTTGACCATAAGACAGCCTGACAGCTCAATTCCAGGATAGCTTGAGAAACACAAAATTCTGTGTTGGACAAAATCTTTTCTCATATATTTTCTCATCATCTCATCATAAATGTTCAGCCAACTAAGAGATATCAAAACTAGCACCTAACATGCATTGAGGGACTTGAGGAACGGCAAATGAGCAGTGCAAATATACTTTAAAAAACATCCTGCAATATTTTTTACATCTATGTTTCTATCTGCTGGTTAATGGGAGTAATCAGTTGAGCAAAGCTACTTCTGTTTGAGTGAGTGGTGCAACCAAGGGCTGCAAAGCAACAGGCAAACAGCAGCACAGTCAGAAAGAAGAACTGCTATTTAAAGACTTCTTGCCTGTAACATGGTCTTTCATTAAAAGACACAGTCACTTGTATTAAGATCTGCAATGCTAAAACTGAACACTTAATTGAGAAAATTACATTTAATGCAGAACTTTGTATGATAGCACTATGTTGACTTGAAATAGTAAATTAATCTCATTTTATTAACTGTTATTACTAAATCTGATTTCAGAATGACACCTTGTCCCACTTGCACCAATAGACAACCAATAGTATAGACCTTTGTGTCCTCCTCTCTCCATAACATTTCTTGTTCAGCTTCATTCATCTCTTCCGACGGATCGTATGTATAAACTGGTAACAGCTGGTGGCGGAGCCTGTCAATTCTGAGGGACAAAATAAAACAAATCAAATTACAATGGACTGAATCACACACTGATCTATAGGATACAGAATTTGCGTTGTATCATAAATGTACAGACGTGGACAAATTTGTTGGTACCCTTACAGCTCACTGAAACAAATGCTTCATTCCTCCTGAAAAGTGATGAAATTAAAAGCAATTTTCTCATGTATACCTGCATGCCTTTGGTATGTCATAGAGTAAAGCAAAGAAACTGTGAAAAGAGATAAATTATTGCTTATTCTACAAAGATATTCTAAAATGGCCTGGACAGATTTGTTGGTACCCCTTAGAAAAGATTAAAAATAATTGGATTATAGTGATATTTCAAACTAACTGTCTTCTTTATTTAGTATCACACTTCTTCAATCCTATAATCAGTCATTCAGCCTATTTAAATGGAGAAAAGTAGTCACTCTGCTGTTTGGTATCATCGTGTGCACCACACAGAACATGGACCAGAGAAAGCAAAGGAGAGAGTTGTCTGAGGAGATCAGAAAGAAAATTATAGACAAGCACGTTAAAGGTAAAGGCTATACAACCATCTCCAAGCAGCTTGAT
>OOFE01044973.1:0-13661 GCA_900323365.1 Monocentris japonica | reverse complement strand
CATCCACCATCACATCCACATGAGGGGGGGGCTGGGGCTTGTGGTAGAAAAATTGTATTACAACCTTTCTATGGTAAATGTATGCCAGGGATACAACTGTTTCTATGAACTATTACACCAGTATGCTCTGCAACGCTGAATTAATGACCTGCATGACCCTGATGTGATAACCAGGGACATTTGTATCAATAGCAGAAGCAGAAAGAGACATGCTGTCCCGTCTTTGCTTGAGGTAAAAAGTACAAGGACTAACCACAAGTAGATAAGTTCCTAGAACTGAGATATCATGCAGGTGCACAGACGCTTCAGTTCCCCTTATCTAGGAGGTTTTGATTTGTTTTGTCCGCCCCAACCGTCCCACCACAGAATACTGACAGAAGCACTTTAATGAGGAGGAAGCGCGCCCATACTTAGCGTGACTCAGCATATTGGAGAACTGTATTAAGATTGACTGTTGTAACCTGTGCTTTGCTCTTTCACCAGAAGACAACAACATTGTTACTGAAGGTATTGAGCCTATAATATATTAAAACTTGCAGAGATTGCCACCGGAGTCAGTCTGACTTATTGCGTAGTGAAAATTGCCACTACACTTTTATCCAAAGCGAGTTACAAAGGTGATAGTTAACACATGTGGGGATTGAACCCACCACCCTGAGACTTAGAGTCTCATGTGCTAGCGACTGAGCTGTCCAGGTCAGACATGAATCATGACCTTGTAACAATTGATTCAGTAAAATGTTTTTTTTTTTTTTTTTAAAAATGTAAAAAAAGGTGAAGGTGCATGACTGTGTACCCAACGTCTTTTAAGAGGCAATGAATTACTTATCCCATAAGGGATTCATCAAATCCCCGTTCCCTCACTTTCAGCTGATTTCTCAACGATTTGTAGTGATTTTCACCCTCGCGCTCCTCCTCATCCTTAAAAAAGCACATCATGTCAGACAGAGAAACCATGGTGGAGTACATTGCTAGCTAGCAGACGGCGACTACGTGCACTCAGTCAGTCCTGATTACCAACCATGAAACTTCAGCGCATGTAACATCTCCACTGTAACAGCGATGTCTCTGATAGGTGGAACTAGGCTTGCGAATAAAACATGATTTCTTGAAATCAAATTGACTTATGGCTTCTACAGGAGCATATACCATCATTTCACAATGTCGTAGCTCATGGTAAGCCTAACTTGTATGGCTGATAATCAAATTCCCTATGGTGATTATGAATTGCAATGGGCAATTACCAACGGGGAATTCATTTTTTATTGGTGGAGGGCCAAAACAAAATTATTAAATTAAAAAACAAAGCTTGTATCTTTGTTTAATTTTTGATACTATTGTAAGAATGTTCTAAATAACTGAATAACAAACTCAGGGCCGTGCAATATTGTGGTTATTGGCAGATTAATTTGAGCACACCTTTGGAAAATATGTTGTTTTGTCCAAATGCAAAGTAACAAGTATACCAGTGGGCTCAAGTGATTTCGTTTTCAATTTCACCTCTGACAGCCAAGAGTTAACAATGGTGTGTGAACATTTTAAAGACATTTGAGATGACAGCAAGTCTCAAATGTTAACTGGAAGTGCTGTGAAACCTGTCGGGCAAGTATTTCCTCCTTGATGCTGGCTGGTGTTGTCGTTATAATACATCACTGAAGCTATGCTGTATGTTACTTGTTACTGTGATTGTTCCAATAAATGATCATGTAGGGCTTCAGCATCTTGCTAAAGAGGATTTTAACAGAATGCAGCAGTCAAACCTGTAACCTTCATATCACAGTACAGACTCTAATGACCTGGGCAACACATAATATTACAATCTGTCACCACACAAACGATTTGGAAGGTGATAAAACTTGTTACAGATGACTGATTACTTGCCAAAATTGTAATCTGTGACACAATCCACTGGAACTCTTCAACTCAGTCGTGTAATCTGATTACTGTTGGTTTTGATTGGTTTGCCTCAAAAAGACTATCGGACCCAAAGTTATATGGATGTTTTTTCAGTTTACACACTGTTCTTCCATCTCTATATGGTCATTATGCTCTAGAGCCAGTCTTTCAGGTTGCGTGTGTATCAGCTATGTTATTAGTTATCAGCTATCATCAGATTTCAGATATCTGAAATCTGATGACTGTGTTTTCTCCCATCACTGCAGTTGCTTTTTTTTCAATCAAATTCCTGTTATCTCATTTTCAGATCTTCCCCAGCCCTGGCAGTGCCCTACAGCAGTGTTTGTTGGCAATTAATGTGTGATCTTTGCAATCAAGCACTCATGCTCTTTTATCAGTGCCACCCTCTTTCATATAAATATACTATATGACCAAAAGTCAGTGGACACCCCTGCTAATTATTGAGTTCAGGTGTTTCAGCCACACCCATTGCTAACAGGTGCAGAAAATCCAGCACATAGCCATGAAATCGCCATCGACAAACATTTAGAATGCGTCGTAAAGAGCTCGGTGACTTTAAACGTGGCACTGTCATAGGATGCCACCTTTGTCACAAGTCAGTTTGTGAAATTTCTGCCCTACTAGATGTGCCCCAGTCAACTGTAAGTGCCATTATTGTGAAGTGGAAGTGCCTAGGAGCAACAACAGCTTAGCCACGAAGTGATAGACAACACAATCTCACAGATCGGGGCCAATGAGTGCTGAAGCGTGTAGCGCGTAAAAATCATCTGTTGCAGCACTCACTACAGAGTTCCAAACTGCCTCTGGAAACAACATCACCACAAGAACTGTGTGTCGGGAACTTCATGAAATGGGTTTCCATGGCCGAGCAGCTGCACGCAAGCCTCACATCACCATGCGCAAGGAACTTGATTGGCCTGCAAAGAGCCCTGACCTCAACCCCACTGAACACCTTTGGGAGGAATTAGCACGCCCACTGCGAGCCAGGCCTTCCCGTCCAACATCACTGCCTGACCTCACACAGACACACTCCAAAAGCTTGTGGAAAGCCTTCCCAGAAGAGTGACGGCTGTTACAGCCACAAAGGGAGGTCCAACTCCATATTAATGCCCATGGTTTTAGAATGGAATGTCCAGCAAGCTCATATAGGTGTGATGGTCAAGTGTCCACTGACTTTTGGCCATATAGTGTACACACAATTACACCTGGGAAGGGAAGGGTGTTACTCAGTCACTTTCCCCACCCAAATATTCCCATCCGAAGTAGGTCACTTGGTTAATTTTCAAACCCACATGAGTGCCTGGACTCTTTTAATGTCACAAGAACATATATATGTGATATTTCCTTTTTTCATTTCTAGTACAATCCCTGGCTGCGCTTGTTAAGAGATGCCCAAACTTTCCCGGATATTCAGTATAATTTTCAGTGAAAATTTCAAACCTATTTGATTTGTTCTGATACATGAATTTGGCTGAGGTCTGGTCAACAACACCCTGTGGTGTATGTTTCTTGATTTGACACTGTCAGTTCAGCTGCCACTGTGTTATTTGGACTGCATCATTTTTCTTTCTAGTGATTTGTATTGTATTACATTGTACCTGATCTGTGAGTACAAATGACGCTCCTTTAACATGAGATTGGGTGCTTCTGTTGTTGCCTCCATCACATTCGCAATGACATGTCCCAGTATTGTTTATAAGTTTGTGGTTGGTGGCTTAAATGAAGATAGTAAATACAGGTTTCTGTGATAATTCTTCTTGTGTGATTATTGTCTGTCACACATGTACAGTTACAAAGATGTGCACACGCATGTAGACCCAGAATCAAACAAGGAAATGGAAAAAATAAATAAACCTGTTGAGCCGGTGCCTGACACAGTGAGTTCGCCTTACCGTATTTCAGGAAGGTTTTGCATGTTTCCCATAGCTCACAGTGAGGGTGTGCCAGCCTCTACAGCCTCTGACTAGAATAATGAAATGTGTTTTCTCAATCCATAAAAGGAGTACTTGTTAAGCAGGTAAGAGAAAGCGAGTACTATGGTAAGAACAGTGAATGATTTACATTTCTGTGAATATGTTTATTTGTTGTAATTGTAATGGCGTAGATTTTCACTGTTGAGACTTGTACCAGAGTAATACTGGTTTACTGAGGGAGCCAGTTGTCTCTAGTGTGACCTCTTTTCTGTTGAGATAAAGATTGCTTACCAAAAGGTATTTCTATTGTATCTTTACAATGGACAGTGGCTTTGTAAACAATTGCATGTCAGTTATTGAGGTAGTAGTAAATGATTTAGTTTGCTTGCCCTGGCGGGAATATGGGCTGTGCCAATCATACTGTCTGCTCTTGCTTACCAGCGGCTTTTAACAGAAGTATAAGAGAGAGAGGTGGAATGTTTTTTTTAACATCAGACAAGAGCATGTTAGAGCAAATATTGTTTTTATATTTTATATTTAATTTTTAGACAGGCAGTTTAACCAGGTTAATACCACTGAAATTAGGAATTATGGCAAACATAAAAGTTGCAGAAACAACAGAAAACAATAATGTATAAAAGCCAAATCCAGTCATGAAGAAAGTCAAGTTTTATATCAAACAAGCCAAACCTATTTTAATCTTGACTAAAGAAAGCAAAGACTTATTGAGTCTTCATTATCAGTGTAATTTGAGAGGCCACTTGGCAGTGATTTCCACGAACAGGGAGCAGAATATATAAAAACACTTCTGCTTAATTCAGTTTGGACCTAAGGGACGGATAACAAAATTAATTCCTGATAAGGTAAATGATAAAATATGGTGGAGGGCGATGTGATTCAGGGGGGAGAAGAGGACATGCAGTAAAGTATTTTTTGAAAAGGGGGTGACTCTGCTGTCCTGGCTGATTTTCCACACTTATCAGACATATAGGCTTTTAATTTACAGTGGGGTCCAAAAATCCCCTACCAAGAACTATTTTGTCATCATTTATCAGAAACTAATACAAATTGATTACATAATTTCTGCTACTGAAACTGCTACTCTCTCATTTAGGCCGTAGTTTATCAATCATCTATAATGCATAGAGGACCATATTCATTTAGTCAATTTCTGGTGGTCTGTTAATATTTGAATAAAATATAAAGTGTGGCAAAACCTTACCAGATGGTGTGCGAACAAGATATTCAGATATATTTTAATTCCATACTAGCATTTCTCAAAGATCTAAAAATGTTGATTTGTATCAGTTCTATATAATGTATTCTTGAATAAGAAATATCAACTGAGTAAAAAAGAATATTGAAATATGAAAACAGTACCTACAGTGGACTCCCCTGTAGGTGACAACAGCCCTTTTGTGAAAGTCATGCACCTGTGAATCTAATAGAATAGGATGCCTTGACTCTAATGGTCTCTAATGATAAGTGATGACACTTGATATGCTCACGGACTCAACAATGCTGTCAATACACTTCATGTCTTTGTGGTGTTGTGCTCGTGCCAAGAGAGACATGATAGAGGGTCATTTGTGGCGGTCATGCATCAGCATTAATGTGACTGTTAGTTTTGATTTACATTCTTTTATGTGCAATCCTTTACATAATCTCAAACTCTATTCAATAACCCTATCCAAATAAACACACACCCATACACCCACACACTTCACTTTATCTTGTGTGGTGTTTCAGACATGATTCATCCTCTGCTGATGTAGAATCCAGCTACAATGGGGCTTGATAACTTGCAGCCAACACAATGCAGGAGCTTCTCTGACCAGTACAGTTAAGGTTACGTTGAAGAGGATAAGCCATTAAAGGTATGTAAGGTCAAGCAATGAAAGGTTGTTGTTAACATTATCTACAGTAAGACACACTTTGTTTTCTCAAGCAACAAGTCAGGACATAAAATAGGGTTGAAGGTTGAATGTCAGCTCTGAAGGCATACAGGGAATTTACAAATGCTGTGGAAACCAGCAGTAATATCATTGGAATGAGGAAAGCATTCTGAAAAGACTTTCAAGCATTAACCTTTCAAGTCCTAGCTGTTGGTAGTATGAACAATAATATACAATGTACTACTACTACAACAATAATATCCTTATTCTATAAACAATAGAACCATATGAATAACTTTATATTTAGATATTTAATTATAATTATTGAATGTATTTAATTATATATACCAATAGGCAAAATCAGAATCATAATAAACTTTACTTTAAAGTAAAATATACTTTATTTGTATATACACTTGAGCATAAAATAACATTACACAAAAACAAGAGATCAGATTAAAAAAATAGTCAATAATAAAAAGAACAAAGAATTAAGAATGTTTTACAGAAAGTATTTCATAAGGGTAATATTCATATTGTAGCTGCATCTAAAGAACATCTAATCTGATCACTAAATAGTAACTGCAACAAGTAAAACAAGACACATGAGCATTGCTTGGATAATTAAAATAATTTATTTTTCTTTTCTTCTCTACTTTTCTTGATAGGAATGGCAATATCAAAGAATGTCTTGGTCGTCTTTGCCCTTCTAGTGACATGCTATATTTTGGAAACACGGGAATTCATTGAAATTTCAGGCCTGGTTTCACCGGTAGGCCTACTGTGTTTGCGATACTGGATGCTGTCCAATAGCAAATATGGGAAGGTCACTCATCCAAGAATTCTGTTAAATAAAACAAAGCTTACACAGAAACTATTTCCATATATCAAAAATAGTAACTGAGGACCGCTAATAGTTCATCTTTGAACTTGATTAAGCTTTTCAAGTTGATTTTCACTCTCTTGTCTCAGGTCCACTGTGCTGAAGACTCGCTACCTCACATCAGAGAGAAAAGGGATGGTTAGTCTGATGGATATTCAAGAGAGATTTTTCAACAAACTGCAATTGGGCTGCAAGAACAACACAATTTTTGAAAACTGGACAATCATACAAAAGTGCTTTTCTCTGGAAGTTTCTTAGCGCAGCTCAAGCTCAAATATTTGGCAAAAATGCAGTGGTTCATCAAGAATCTGTTTTGTGCATCTGTGTAATTAACTTTTGGCAGATATTGTTATTTCAAACAATGTCCATAGGATATCTTAATGGCTTGTAAAAAATATATTTATGGTTGCCTAACATATTTTTTCCTTTTTAATTTCTATCTTTGCAGTGCTTACAGATCGATGGAATTACATAGTTGATGTTGAAGTGAATGCCACAAATATAGAAACTATAGGGCAAATCAGGTCCTCTGTGAATGCTGCTAGTCTTCCCATACAACTTGATAATACCACAGAGATCTCTGACATCGGTATCTCCACTGGTGAGTACAACATACTGCAGAACAGAACAACTTCAATTTCCGTAGAAATTACAAAGAATTCTTCAAACTCTTTGCTACACATGTTATCAAGATTTCACATTATTAATATTGGCAATATTATATTTAAGACAAAGCTTCCCTTCTCAGTTTGCTCCCCAAATGGCACTGGATTCCAGTGTAGATGTGAGGAGCAGTTTGCTTGGCCATATAGCAGTTGTGTCACATATGGGGCCTGTGATGACATAGCCAATGGCACCTGTAGATGCATCAATGCCATTCCAGCTGACAGCCAGTACTGCCAGCCAATATCAGGTAATCAGTTCATACTCTTACATGACTTCCAAGAGGCATCCATTTTTTTTAAATCCATACATCCATATCCATCCAATACATACATTTCTAAGTTAGATCCTAGGCTAAAACGATTGAAGAACCCCTGGCACAAGTCTTTCTGATCTAGTGTTAGTGATGATAAAACTCTTAATAACAAACAGATAGTTTTCAAACCCCAGGCACTTCTCAGTGGCCAGCAGAAGACTGTGCCACTGAGGTCGTACCTGCGAGCTCCCGGGCCTGAATGTGTGTAAAGCAAGGCCATGCTGAAAAAGGACACCATGCAGGCCTCCCTAGATAAGCGGATCAAAAAATTGTACCTTCAGCACCTTAACTGCATTTGACTGTATGAGCGGTAGTCTTTCTTTCTTGCCTCCTGAGACCAAAACTCCTGAGAAGCACAATGGGCCTCATTCACGAAACGTGCGTAAGATCAGGTTTGATCGTAAAGCGCCCGTAAGAACGTTTCTATGAAGATAGTCTGATTCATCATTTTGTTCGTACCTGAATTTGTTCGTTGGTACGATGAAAACCATTGTGTTTTGGAAACATGCGGGAAGGCTCTTAGATGCCTTATTCTTTATGAAAAAAAAAAACATTACATTACAGTAGTGCCAAACCTCATTAACAACAAGATGTTTCAGTGGTCTTGTAGAAAAAAAGACCTAATAGACTGAAATGGCGTATTTGCCGAACTGTCCTCATTCATAACAATAAACTTGTAATGGGTTGATCACATGGACTTACAAATACACATTTGTCTTAGAAATACAATGACATAGTCCTACCATCTGATGAAGATGCAGTCTGGATTTGATCTGTGTCCAACTCCAATGCCGACTGGACACCCGACAGTGAGGTCTCTCCTATTATTAATTGATCCACGGTCCATGTCAGATAGCGCCTTAATGCCCTGCCGTCCTCCTGTGGCTGATAATACGCGCCTGCTTCTCCTTATACTTTTTTGCAATCTAGTTTCATGTCGAACCATTTATTTTTTTACCTCAGTAACGGTGTGTGTCTGCTGAAACAGCATTGACAGCATTAATAATTTCGTGCCATGCTTTACTTGGGTCCGTTCTTGTGACTCCGCTGCTGATGCTTCTGAAAACTCCGCTGTTTTTTTCTCATGCACGCATGCGCGCAACGCTTCAATTTCGGACTCCGCCAAGATCCCCTTTTCCCGCTTTTCCTCCGTGGATTACTTGCACACGACCCTTCAGTCTGCAGCCTTTTACGGTGTTGAACAGGGAGTTTACCTATGCAAATCGGCTTCAACAGGCACGTGCATCCAATTTACGAACGATTGGCAATCATTAACTATACACCTGATCTACGCACAAATCGAGGTTTCCCGCACGTTTTATGAATCCCACGTTGGTGTTTACTTACGCACATAAATACGACAAATTTACGAATAATTTAAGAAAAGTTTCGTGAATGAGGCCCATTGTGTTTTTCCCACAGCACTGCAAGCACTGTTTGAGTATGAGGTGGAAGTGGAGTTGAATGTGACAGATGTTGAGACAGTGGACATCCTCAGGACCCTAGTGGACAACGGCAGCTTTTCCCTGGCCCTGGGTCCCACTGTGAATGTCACACATATTAACATCACCACAGGTAAGAATGGAGTTTCTACTGAATTAGTTTAATATAACAATAATTTTCAGTAATAATCAACATTTTCATATGAATAAATGTCTGCTACTCTCTATCACCAATTGATAGTGACTCATCCTATACCCAGTTCATGAGAGCTTTTACATGTGCTGCTCTTAACACTGGTGGGTAGGTCTTTCCTACTCGCTCAGGAAGTGATGAGTTTCACGATTCTGGCAGCAGGGATAGGGAGAGTGAGCACTCATGATATCTGAAACAAAACCTCTTTCACCTTTTTATCTACCCATTATTTGTTTGAGATCCCCCATGCATCACCAAAAATATATCTAGAGGGACATTATTTTCTGTAATTATGTTAATTATTGCATTTATCTCTTAATATTTTTACATTATCAATATATATACCACCATTCAATTTATTCATTGATTCTTCAACGTTTGCACTGTTTGGAATAGCTCTCGCAGTGACAGATTAACACAGTTGGCATAAAACACAACTAGAATGACAGCAAGGTATGATGGTTAGAACGTGGTTAGTCTGATAAGGTTTTTTTTCTTCTTCCAAATTTAGCTAACTGTAACACAGGAAACTGTCCTGTCTTAAGCCATAGTCTCTACTCCAAAACATTCAGTTTAATGGTTGTAGCTTAGCTCAGTTGAACAAACTGTTGGTTTTTGGCTTTGTTAGCTAGCTAACTAGCCAGCAGGCTGATTTATGAAAGCAGCTAATGTGAATGATAACATGCAACTACTAGCCACTAACGAACTAACTAACTCTAGCTTCTATTACCAAAACCTGTTGGCTATACCGCGTGCCAAACTAAAAACCAAAGGCGACTGTGCTTTTGCTGTTCTGGCACCCAGACTCTGGAACAATCTCCCCCTTCCCATCAGATCAGCTGAGTTTGTAGATTGCTTTAAAAAACAGTTAAAAACCCACTTTTTTAGGATGGCCTTTCTTTAATTTCATGGTGTGCTCTGGGCGGTGACTGGTTGCTGAAAGCTTTTTGTGTTTGTATGTACTTTTGAATATATTTTCTTTGTATGTGCTCTGTGTTTTCCTTTTTATGTATCTTTGCTGATGTAAAGCACTTTGCAACCTCTGTTTAAAAAAAGTGCTAGTTTTACTTACTTACTTACTATTAAATATGTTCGCTAGTGTTGTCATTTTGTGCGAAAATGAAATTTATAAATCAAGTAACAGCTTTTGAGGAGATCTGTTCAGTAGTGCAAATATCTCTTCATTTGTGAATTTATGTCATGACAATATCAAAAGATATTTACAGCAGTTGATCAAAGTTAGGCTCAGTTTTTGTTGCCACTCTCACTAAAGTTAGCCAAATCCTACTTTCTCCTGCCTGGCTCCAAGCCCTCGACATTATGTCAACACAAAATCAATCAGGTGTATCAGTGATGAAATGATCAGTTCACAGTCAAAACCAGTATAGAAATGAACTATACCATGTCTAGTCTTTAGTTTAGAAATTCAACCAGCTGTTCTCAGCCACTATTGCCCAAGAGATGAGGACCTCCACTACGGACGCAAGAGTGTGTGTTAAGTCCCCCGAAAGCCCTCAGCGTCAATGTTGAAGTGCGAGTAGTTGGTAATTTGGTTGAATCATTGGTTTGAATAGCATAGTATCTCATATGCTATTTTATTTAGAATTCTGTGCTATTTGTTTCTAACTCTTTAAAGATGTCAAGATAAAGATGTGATGTATTGATGTATTTGGCCCAGGTGAGGAGTTTCTGGTGGTAGTCCATTAAGCATGATTTCATAATTTGTGTGAACAAATGTCCCATTTGCCATCTTTATGCATTGATTGATTTAGTTGAATTGGCTCAGCATGTTGTTAAATAAAATATATTTAGTTGATTCAGGCCTTTGATAAGGTGGATTCCTTAATCAAGCTTTACTTTAGGTAAAACAATTCTGGATGAGTTATCAAGGCATTGCCTATTGACAATGCTTGCCATGCAAGGCGTTATTATTAGTAATACACAATTCACACGGATATTGAGAGTTAATGGGCATTACCACAGGCTTCAGGGATGTTCCAGACTTTATACAGGATTTGTATCACTCAACACTTGGACCAGCCCCTTTTATTATATTCACCCTTTTTATCTTTTTGCACACTGTCTATGCAACTCACAGTCTTGCAGACATGCACAGCTCAACAAGGACCTATGAAAATCCTACAGTCTGTTACCAACATCAGCACATGTAGATGCTTGCCCTTCTGGCTAGACAGCAGCTATATATTACTCATTTGACCTGGAGCAGTTGATTGATTTGGTTACATTTTATTGGTAGCTCTAGACCAGCTGTATGAAGTATATCAACATAGGCTGTAGAAATGATTCAGTGAAGTTTTACAAAACCTTTTGTTATACTTAATTATCACTGTTTTTTTCCCTATTTTTTGTTACAATGTGTTTTCTTTTCTTGTTTAGTGTGTTATCCAAATGGTACTAACTTCCAGTGTAGATGTGAGGAGCAGTTTGCATGGTCGTATAACAACTGTATCACATATGGAGCTTGTGATGAGATCACTGGTGACACATGCGGGTGTATCAACAGTATTCCATCCAATGGCCAGTACTGCCAACCAAAGACAGGTGATGAAGACCTTTATAAAGCTTCCTATACTATATGCTTATTCAAGGATTAGTACTGATTAGTAATGGTGTTGACATAATGGCATTTTCTTTACTTAATCTTGTTATTTTCAGTCTATATGTGAAGCACTATACATCTCCAACGATGAGAATGTTTTGTAATGAACTGTCTCACCTTGTTTTATCCACCATAGAACATTTCCAATAATAAATAAATAAAAACAAACTTGGGTAAAACAAAAGTTCCTCTTGAATCAAAGAAAATCTGAGGGGCTTTGTGGACAATACTAGTCTCTCCATGATTCTCAATAATATGTTCCAAGGACCCCATTAGGTACTGTATCAAGTAACCAAAAAGAAAATAATTTTTGTAACAATGTCCCCTTCTTTTTCTACAGTCCCTCCAATTCTTTATGAATACCTGATTTACATTGAAGTCAACACTACAGATTCAACAATTACAGATGAACTGAAAAACACCCTCAGAAATGTCATTTATCCTGTCCACATCAACACACAAATAAACATTTCTGATGCTAACATTACTACAGGTAAGAATAGATGTTCTGCAGCCCTCTAAAGTGATAATATCTTGAAATTATTTCTTAAAGTCTTTAAGTATCTTTAAGTCTTCACCTTTTAAGAGATCTTTTGTTTATTTCTTGCACTTCAGTTTGCATCCAAAATGGCACTGGGTTCCAGTGCCATTGCGAGGAAGACTATATTTGGCCTTGTGACAAGTGTGCCACCTATGGGAAATGTGATGGCAATACAAATGACACATGCAGGTGCATCAAAGCCATTCCCACAGATGGACAGTACTGTCAGTCAGTATACCAACAAAGTAAGTTCCAAGTTCAACTTGGTCTAGAGAAGTGCCTGTGAATTTAAAATTGACTGATTTACCTCTTCACCAACAATTCTATTTTGTTCCTCACAACAGACTTTACAACTTGTCTCCTTACAACACTCTCTCCACCACCATCTACAAGTAAGACTGAGAAGACAGTATTTAGTCATTGAAGGACAAAAAACAATGACGTTGTCATATATTTCTGATAAAACACAGATCAGTGTCTGTACCTCAATGTCGGGCCATCGGCCCATTTTCCAAAACAATAAATAGCTGCGAGACTTGTTCGATGAGATATGAAATGAGTTTGCTACTGGTATTGAACAAGCACGGTGGTTGGCAGATTTGGCGATTTTTGTATAGCTTGTATTGACCAATCAGCATTGTTCAGTACTGCAACTCCGCCGCAATGGTTCCTGGTCCCCCAAATAGTACTACCTCACTAGGAGGAACTTTTTTGGATCATGGGAAATATTCAAGCTTAACCTTTTCAGGGCTAATTCCCCTGGTGGGAAAGTTTCTGGACTAACCAATAGTACTAAGTTCCTGGATAGTTTTTGCAGTGGAAAAACAACTTTGCACATTCAGTCCTGGGAGCTGCTATCCACTACTGTTCCTGTTATCCACTGAAGCAGTTGGGGGTTAAGTGCCTTGTTAAGTGAAGTGACCTAGCTGTGCTGATGGACATTAACTTCAGCCTTTGCCCTGTTGGCTTCTAATAAGGATTGTATGGTATTGGTGCAAGTGAGCTTGTACCAGTTAAATTAGCAAAAGCCTCCTCAAATACTCCTGTGTCAGCCCGTTCTTTACTTTCACAGACTGAAATTGCGCCCCCCCAAGCAAGCAAAGCACTGTGATTGGGCTCCAAATCAAGTAGAATTATCAGACAATGTATAAATGTGTTGAAAAACAGTAGGTAATTAGGGCCGAGGTAGAAAATCACTGACATGGTTGCTTTGGAGAGGATTAAAATGAATAAATAGCTCATGTAATAATTACAATTGTCAGACAGATTTCCCCTTAT
>OOFE01044972.1:0-29341 GCA_900323365.1 Monocentris japonica | reverse complement strand
AAATAGGTTTCGAGTAATAAATGGTGGGTTGTGCTGCTTATTTGTACAGTGTATGACGAAATTACAAGGACTATAATTGGTTACTTCCATAATTGCCTTGAATGTAATTGATGTAGTGCTTTGGGGACACCAAATGAGATAAACTGAAATGATGATAGCATTGGGGAAAGTAAACATTATTGGATCTTCTCTGTGGATCCTGTCGTTTCAGCTCCAGGACCATTCATGCAAGCGCTGATGGATTCGGTTAGGGCGGTTTCGTGCTGGAGTGAGTCAGTGACACCAAGCCGTATTATTATCAGAGAGCCACTGGAGGGCAGTGAAAGAACTACATATGGCAGACAGTATCATCACTGCACAAGTAGGTGCATGCAAACCCAATAAACAATCAGCTGGGTGAAAGACGGGTCATGCATCATTGGCCTAGAAACACAAACATGTAGCTGCCCTGCCTGTCCTCTTCTCTCTCTCCTTGGGCTCCCCTTCTTCATGCATTCACATGACCTACTACTATCTTTGTGCAAATGTAAGCAGCTGCAGTCTTGTAGGTGGAAATATCCAGACTCTGATACACATATTATATGAATTCAGCTTTGTGCCATTGTTATTTGTACTGCAATAGAACCAGTTAAGGTTCATATAGGATGTAAAAAGAAAAGGGCTTTGGTTCAGTGCCCAACAGCTCCTGGAGAGAGAGTTTCTATTGTGGTCTTGCCTGTGCAATAATAAAAGCTAGATACTGCTTTTTCTACGGGGACCAATTCTTTTTATACGTAAATTAACAGAGACAACTGTAGCGGGAAATAACCCCACCATAGTAATAATACCATAATGGAGTTATGGAAGTTAAACAGGCATATACAGTGCAAGCACTGTGTTAAATATATCTGTCGTCAGGCCAGTATTGCTCTTTTAACTGTTCAACAAAATTCCCAGTGCAGACAAAACAGACTTTGGAAAGAGCATTAATTCCATCTTGCCCTCTGCTATGGGTAAGGATGAAGAAGTAGAAAGTCACCAGCAGGCTGCAGCTCTCATGTTCACAGATTATCTGCACTACAATGTAGAAATATCAGTCAAAGGGGGGAAGAGAGGATGGTGAATCACCACAGAATACACCAAATGACCATTTACAATAACGTCACATTTTGGTATGAGATATGAGATGGTATGAGATGGTATTGGTATGAGATAGTATCTTTTGAAAATGAGGACGAAAGCACTTTAAGTTAGTGCCAGATTGCATTCCACACAGTTCATTACACTGCTTCCTGAGAGGACAAAAGTATTCCCTTTATATTAAACATTCAAGGCTGGCAAGATGAAATTCCATTTAGAGTCAGGGTGCGAGGCACAAGAGCGATGGGCTGCTGGGGAAACTGGAATCACGTTTGAAACCTTCACAGTTAAGGCGTGGGACTGAGCCTGTCCTCACGTCTGGCGCTTCAAAAGGTAGAGCGTCTTTTTAGTGCAAATCACAGCACACGTGTTAGCATGCTCAAAGGCCACACATGGGACGACCTCAACTTTCCAGGCAATGAAAAAGTGACTCAAAGCTGCGGCCAGCCGATCAAGTTGGCATGATTTTATTCTGCTGTCATTCAACCGTTTATTCATATTACATCAATCTGCAAACCCTCAGATACTGCATTATCAGCTTGACAGATAAGGTTACTGTTCTTCCTCAGCCTTGGCTAACCATGTACATTTCTGCCCTGCAACAATGTTTGCATTCATTGTTTCTGTGATGTCCTACAAAAGCCCAAATGTCCTTCAATGCGTTTGGTCTTTTTGGTGTCATTATTGCAGTGAAGATAGGTGATATGTTACATAAGGAACAGGTGGCGCTCCATGGTCATTGCCTTGTCCAAGCATGAGGCAATTTTAAGCTGCAAGAAGACCCACATAGCAAAAGGGATGTGGAGAAATGCCCCTAAGACCTTTAGATGTGTACATCTGGTTATGTAACCCACATGCAGTAATACATTCTGGTCATTATGACAACTATGGCAGCAGTGAAATGACATCACAGTTTGCTAACATCGATCCTAACCACATCCTAACTAACACTGCTAATAGTGGAGGGCATCACAACACAACATACAAAGGATTATTACTACACATTATTACATGTCAATAAGATCCCATTTTAGTTATATGGACCCCGATCTACCCCAGTCTGACCCTTGACAAGCCCTGATAACAGTCAGTTTTTCAAATGTATTTTTCTTTTTTAGACCAAAGCACTCGGAGCTGCTCAAATCTAAGCTAATGTTGGTAATAGTGTTATTTTCTGTCAGGGCCTCACAAAGAGGAATTACTGTGCTATGCTATGTGTATTACACAGAGAGCACGGGGAGATCAACAACAATGGATTGACAATTGTGCCAGGAGGATATCTGAGGGCCAATTTGCTGAAGAAAGATCCAGCATCTGAGCAGCTGATCCCTTTCAGATAAGAGCGCAGGCTCATTTTCAGCTTTCACCAGCCAAGGCATTGCATGTTTCACATTACCTTCCCAAGGTTATTGAAGGAACCGTTTCTGTTCAATTCACAACTAACAGGTTTGACGGCAAAGGCAATCTAAAATCCATACTTGGTTATGGGGGAATAAAACATAGATGGAATCCAAAGTGTACACCCCCGTTTTTAAAAACTGTAAAAAAGTTTTTTTTGCAGATATATTGCACTGAATCATATATGTTCAAGCGATCCTTTCTATCCTAAAAAACCTTTTGCAGTGAAACATCTATGCATTCAGGCAAAACCTTGAAGATTGCACATTTTTTATGCAATCTCAGTTCCTCAGTTACATCAAAATTATATGAAAAATAAAAACATGGTGGTATATGGAATGAAATAACTTCAGGCAATACCTTTGTCAAACCACACCAAAAGCACTGCTTAACCTTTAGTGTTTTTTTCATATTCTCACCCATGTACCATAATTTAATCTGCCAAAGTAGCAACTTAGCAACTATTTTTACTAGCCAGCGACTTAAGCCAAGATAACTTAAGCAGACATGCTAACATCTGCAAATTCAGTTCAAATGAAAAGACAAACTCTGTGTACAGATGTGTGCATTGCCAACATTCTTTAGAGAAAAAGGTTCAGTCAACATGTTGTCAAAGATACAAGTCAGGGGCCTGGATACTGTATGAAGGTCCAGTGAGGGTACTGTGATGGATTACTCCTCTCTCTTCCCATGATTAGAAGAATTTCCTATAAGGCTGTATCCTTTTATCCTTAGATATATTCTCTAACATTAGCTTGTGTACAGGGTCTATAAACATGTTTACACCGGCAATGAGAGAACTACAGTAGATGATCTGTAGTTTCCTCTCGCCAGTTTCCATCTTTGAACTGCGATGTTTCATCCCCAACACCCCTTGAGAATACAGTGTAGACGCTGATGAAAAAGGGAGAAAAACAAACTGAGTTCTGCTAAACGTTCCTATGAGGAGAGTGTCTAGTGCCATGCATGCAGATGAGAGAGCACACAGACACCAACTTGGAAAGCCTGGTGTAATTGGATATCCAATGAAAAACAGTGACGCCTTGACCACACAGCAACACTATTTGTTGAGGCCAGATGATATATTAGTTTAGTTTACTCTCTTTGATCAGCTGAGACGTAGGCACACACAGGCTGCACAGAGCTTTCCCCTCTACTTTCTATCTGGGCTTTTGACAGTCTCTCCTCGGCTGTCCTTTACCTCTCTCCCTTTTTCAAAACCATTGACAGTCTTGAGGGCTGTCTGAAAGATGAGCACAGAGGCTCAATGGAATAAAAGTGGGTGTATTTGGCTCACTGGCGTAGCCAGGAATGTAGGTGGTCTCAGTGCTTAATAGGTGGGCCTGGCATGGCCGCTACCAATCACATACATTGAGTTCATAACCTTTATTTAGGACTCGGAAGGACACAAGCTCAAGTATGTATGAATATACTAGAATAACAAAAGTTAAGTAAGATAAAGATACAAAAAGCTGGGTTTACAGTCAGACTATATGCTAAATTAAAAAGACATAGCATGTGACGTGCTCTGAAATGCACGTATGTTATCTAGAAGTCAATTATAATAGGTAGTCATATTCAAGAAGGCTGTTCGACCAGCACCAGTTATACAAGCCCTAGATACCATAGGGAACCTTTATGACAATGAGTAGCATACTGGACACATGAGCACAACACAACAGTGGCCTCATCATTAACGTTAGTGGCTCGGCGGCCACATCAACATAAACAGCAGAGCATTTACAAGCGCACAGTGGAGAGACAGCAGCCACAGAAAAAACAGCTATACAACATGAGTGCCAAACAAAAGCTAAACCACCAGATATACAGTAATAGGAAAAGTGACACTTAATGCCTACCAATAACAATGCATAATGCTGTAGTTTACAGCATTAATCAGCCTACCTGTGATGAAGACGGTGGAGCTACTCTTTAAACTACACTACAATAAGGCAATGCATGATTTTTCAACTACAAAGTTAAAAGATGAGAAATATGCATGGCTCTACAATACATTTACAATATTCAGTTGGCTTCTAATCCGCCTAGGTGGGGAATGTTTGTACTTTTAACCTCAAATGGTAGACTCTGACACATCATTAATGGCTTTTAAGAGACTGTAACACATAATTAGTGTCTTTAACTTTATTGTATAGGTGCAATATAGGCCACTTGGCCAACTGGACTACCTCACACCGCATTTTTTTGCACTTGTATTTAGCAAAGCTTGTTTTATTATGCTTAGTAAGATGTTTATATTTTTGCTAGCTTCTTCTTTTTAAGTACTTCTGTTTTATATATATTTATTGTGGTTTATAACCGGGTCCTGAGTGCCAATTTCGTACCAACTCATGTGTAAATGTGTGCTGGTATGACAATAAAGTTCCTTGAACCTTGAACCTTTAATAAATGTAGGTGGGTTGGTATGTTACAGGATTAAGGTTTAACATGATGATCAACAAAACCTGAGAGAGGTGCGGTTGCGGAATTAATTCCAGCCACTACAAGTCAAGGCTTTTTTTCTGACTTTTTTACACCATTGGCTGTTCCTGAATCGTAATCTTCCAAATACTGTCTCAGCATAAGACGAGCCATGCAAACCATTCCGCTAACAGGTCAAGTCTGATGCTAGCTAGCAAGCTAACAAGTTTGTCCAGGACCATCAACTTTGTCCAGACCATAATATTAAAGTTTCTCTAGGACCTGTATTGTAATTTCCCCAAGTGCAACCTGGACTAACATAAAGGCTAAATCTTTTTTGTATCTTGGACTAATATACTGAATGTTTTTAGGACTAGCATAGAAAGGTTTGATGATGATTTCATCCGTCATTTAAAAGTGCATGCAGGAGCGTCATATTGTGCGTTTCCTAAAGCTGCACTGTGCTAGTTTGACAAGTAAAATTACTCATAGCACAATGATTTGAATATTCTTCCAATTCTTCTACCTTTTGTCAACATAAATCCAACAACATTGTTAGGCAAAGTGAACCAACGGTGAACCTAGAACCTAGTAAACATGTATTGTAAACTACATTGCCAGCCCTGCATGTGTCATCAACACAGCAGCTTTCTAGCTAGCTGACTAGCTTCCAACAGTGTTTGAGGGACCCAGTTTTCCTGTGAGGGCAGTTTTCTTTATTCACTTCTCAAAATATGCCATCCTTGGGGTCAGTGGGATCATGGCCATTATGCTCATCATATACATCATATACAGCAGGGGTGGCCAATCATGTGCCATGGAGGGCCCAGAGTCTGCAGGTTTTCATTCCAACCAAAGAATACAGCAGGTGATTTCACTGATTATCACACCTTCAACCAGAGAGGAAGGACCAATCAGTGAAATTACCTGGTGTATTCTTTGGTTGGAATGAAAACCTGCAGACTCTCGGCCCTCCATGGCACATGATTGCCAAACCTACAACTAAATTTGTAATAACCTTTTTCTCTGTTTTTGTTTTTGGCGCAGTGGGTAAAGTGTTGTAGTAACCTTATAGGATTAATTTCTACAGCCTTTTAACAGCAAAACTGAATAGGCCCTCCTGTCAATCTGTCACAACGACATCTAGCTGTTTTCCAGGTGTCTTTCTTCCTTCAAAAGTATTCTTTTAATCATTTCCTCCAGTTCTGCAGTAAATAATGCATCAATTAATGTGTTATATATTCAATTAATTTATTTTAATCATGCAGTTAATACATTATTTGTAATGAATGAATGTAGCTCCTTCTGGATAAATCATGTTAGCTAATAGTAATAATAATAATAAACTAATAGCTATATTTAATGTTAGCTGGTGTTACAAATGTTGATGTTAACTGACTGACTCAGAAAGGACATTTAAGGGTTTCACGGCTCTATTTAACAATGTTATATTTCACTGGTTCGTAAAATCACCTCCCCAGGTATGGAAATTCACAAAAATATAACCACCCTGTCACGTCTTTAAAGAAAATTGAAAAATTGACTAAGTAATCTCAAGTATGGTTTTCTTGTTCAAGGAGCAACAGTGACCCTAAGAAATTTGATCGTGCCATGTGCGTTAACATTATGAACTACCAACGATATTGTGCATTTTTTGTACCTATGCTTCTCCCGCTTGTTTCAAACAAACTTCGGTTTTAGAAAGTGCCTTTAAGTTTTGACTGAATTAAGGTGTCTCCCCAGATACTTATCAAGTCTGTTTCATTTTCTTTACAGTCTTGCGTCTTGTTGTCTTCCATGCTAACACTGGCTAAGTCAAGACAAAATTATGACAATTTACTCAGGTGAATGTAAGAATTTGTTCTAATACGCATGTAAATCACCTTGGGATCCAGATCAGCATTGAAACAAAGTCAATCCTGGGGTTTCCTAGTGGCTCAGTTGGCTAAGACGCGTATTATGTGATGTCCTGGGTTTGAATCCAGACCAGGCCTGGATGTCATTCCTTTCATTGTCCCACTTTTTCCTGTGTCTCTGTCTAATAAAGGCAAAAATACCAAAGATTAATCTTTAAAAAAAGACTCCACGTAGCTTTTTCTTGTTCAAACTTAATAGAAAATATCAGATCTGTGTCACATGTGAGGAAAAAAAATCATTGGGACACCTTTATTTGCCTGTCAGCATGCATCGGTATGTATACACACATTTCAATAACAGAATATGACTGCCCCTGCCTTTACAGCCTGATGAGGTCCAAACACAGAAATGTAGGGCATGGCTCATAACCCTTTCACAAAGGCAGGTTTCATTTGTGGATTTACTGAGGCACAAAGGCAAGTGTAATTAATGTGTATTGAACTGACTGTTCTTTGACATAGAAAATGTTGGGATGGAAGGGTCAGAATTCTGACATTAAAAAGAGATATAAAAAAGCCCTCCCAGGCCTGGTCTGATAAAACAAGAATGAAACCCTATCGATTTCGCGTTATTTGAAAGCAGATACAAAACATCCTGAGTGGAGGACACTCGGGGAATGTTAAGCAGCTGCCGAGACACTGGACTCCATACTACTCAGGTCACAGCATCCTCCTCTGCCCCAGGCCTCTTATCGCCATGTACCGTGGTGGCAGCAGTTAGTGTGACAGCTGGTCTCCATGCCTGCCTCCAGTCTCGGTCCCAGAACGCCCAGTTACAATGGTGTCTCATCAAGTCCTGTGAGCCAATCCAGGCTTTCATCTCCTGACAGCTGATGTGCCTCTACAGATGCTAGTTTAAATCATTCATATAGCTTGCCACCGTTTTTATATATATATACACATGCTCATGGAAACCAAGAATTCCTTTCCTATCTCTTTTTGCACTAGTAGCGGGGCTTGTGGATTGGACCTCACCTCATTCATTAGTCAGACAGTGGGTTTTTTCAGAGTGGTGCTGCTATTCCCATCAGCTGTAATGCAGATATGACACAGCGCTCATAAGCCTGATGAAGCCTTGGCTCATGGCAATAGGCTGAGAGGCTCAGGGAGATTGCCTACTGCAGAGTCACAGGGCTTTCGTGGTTTCCACTTGATTAAGCCCGGCTCAATGCACTCAGCACTCGCTTTAATTTAAAAACTGGAAGGAGAAAAAATGTAATGAGAAAGTCAAATTCATAGATATGATGTAATTGACTTTGCTGAACATCTAGGAATTTGAAGGAGTTTGATTAGTGGAACCTAATCATAGTTTAATTAGTGGACATAGACTAGACGTTGCTTCCTTGGAGGATCCTATGGAACAGCAGAACCAGGCAAGGGCAACAGACAGTGATTGAGATGTGATTTATATTAATTTCTACATCTCTCCATTTCTTTTTGCCTCACTTGATTTACTTTCCCTTCTCTGATGAAATCTTCCTCACCATTGAACACTCCACTAGTGCAGTACGTCACATCTCAAGCTGCTGCCGACAGCTAAAGATAAGATCTCACCCATGGATCTGTCTCATCGTGATTTTTTCCTCTCCTGTTTGTTATTTGCCGGTCCTCCTTCCAAAGTTCCCTCTAATGCCTTCTATGGCCTGGCCTCCCTCTGTCTGGCCATCTCTACCTTGTTTGCCTTCAGCTCCTTGTGTGTTGATGGTCTCGAGTCATTCTCTTCTATTACCCAAAGTGTAGGGTCTTCATCTGGACAAATCGAAACAGATTCAACACTTTAAAAACATCGTTATCAGAGGACTGGTAAAGGGGTAATCTAGTTTTCCTTGTATAATAGTATGAAGAAGGGGATACTTTGCTTAGCATTTAAACTTGAGACAATTTTGTTAGAACAACGCACTGGCAGGATCTGCAAAAGATCTGAGATAGCTGTCGATAGGCTACGCTTCAGATGATTTAAATGCGTTCATCCGTGTATTTATTTCCCAGAGTTAATTGATAATTTGCGTGAGTTGGATTCTTTGCCATGCACAACATGACAGTGTTAATCTGCGTCACGGGGTAGATGGATTTTTTTTGGTGAAATTTCTGCTTCTTGATTGTAAACATGCCACCAATAGCTAATTCCAAACCCACTGAGGTGCAACGGGGCGCTGCTGCTATTCAGTTAACGAGGTTATCGATTTTAGGAACCACCCTCTAACTAGGGTCGCTCCACAACAAAACAACACTAACTGTTATTTATTCATTGCTCCAGAAGTGTGATAGCTTATGTTTTGGCCTTGTGTGATCCAAAAGGTATCTTGGTACTTGGAACAGCTCAACACAAAACTCAGGGTAGAGAATATGTTAAGAGGAATACTTTGGTAAAAAAAAAAAAGGATTTCAAACAAACACACAGCTTACTCCTGTTCCCTTTTCAAACAACAGACCACCTGTATCTGCTTGAAGAAGAGGAAAATACAGCACCACAGTCGGAAGATGAATCTCCCTGGGATAGGAGAGCTCCCGTGTGTTTCTAGTTCTCTCTGCCACATTTGAGCAAGCCCAACAAGTATGTCCCACATACACAGGGCAACAATCATTTATCCGTGTGCTTCTAACAAGCTATCGTAAATCTCAACCCTCTAGCTGCTTCGCGAGGCAACACCCCAATAGAGTGGCATCGTCCCTGATGCTCCTTCCTCCCCACCCATTAATCTATCTGTGTGCCTGAGGTCATCCATTAACCGTCCCAGTTTCTGTCTCCCATGTACTGAAAAATCATGCTGGCATGCCTCGCAGGAAGCCTCAGTCAATAAGCACTCTTAAACAGAAGCAAGTATTTCAAGGTTTCATCAGTCGAACGGAGGACCACCAAGTTGTGAGTGCAGGGTGCATAATCAAGGATGGGAACGAGCCTTCCAGTGATTAATCCTTATGCCTCTGCTTCTTCCAGATGGCATTTCACCAGGGAACGGGCATTAAACTCTATGGACCTTGCTGTTATCGCCGTTGGTCTATTGCTGCGGTCCCTACAGTGGTCCCCTGTCAAGATCCAGTCACCCTTGCCCCCTATAGCGTCATTACTGCCCAATCCACCCATACAGATTTATGCTTGTGCACATATGAAGGAGGTATTGACATTTAAATCAAGCAGAGGGATTAGTGAGAGCAGACAGCTGCTACTTAAGATAGACACTTATATCCATATAACATAGACATGTATTATAGACAGCCAGTATTCAGTGTTTAAAACCTTCTCTCCAGGACCCTTGCTGTGTGTCATGCTCTTCATATGAGATTTTTAATATCTATGATGCACACTTACAGGAAGGGGATGAATGATACACACTGATAGAAGTGGTAATATTGACCGGTTTAGGCTAATGTAGTATTCACATACTGTACATGATGGAATACCCGCGCTGTGTAAATGCCGGCTGGCAGAGTGACATTTGACATAGGAGTGTCTGTATTTGAAGCTGATCATCGGCGTTCTGCATGTTCTTAAGAAATTGCTTTCCACCCAGTTTAAATTACAGCCAGCTTATCAGGTGCATACTTCATATACTGTTGGCAGAATTGCCTGGATAACTCTTTAAATCACCACTGACATGCAGTCTACAAGCAAAGGCTGCCCATAATTTGTCTCGGTAAAGTCAGATTTCTGTTGGAAGGCAAACAATTTGGACAAACCTTTCCAAATAGTAATTTCCTTCTCTTGGCGTTCTTTATCTTTTTTTTTTTTTTTTTTTACAATACCACTATAATATCAGTGCTCAAAAGAAAGATTAAAGCAGTTTTCTACAATGTCGAAGTGCATTTTGTGGCTTCACAGAAGCCTTTGTTGACTCAAAGGGCAAATCTAACAGTCTCATTTGTTGATGTTATTGTGTGGCTTGTGTACGGAGGAAACACAGGTGTGACAAAGAAGCTGAAGCTAACACCAGGGGAGGGAAAAACAGCACATCTGTTGTGGGTCACAGTGTTGTCAAGCAGACAGACCATATGGGCTGCTGCCGTTCAGCACCAGCCATATCTCAGCACCGCTAATCTGACAGGAATGACACCTCTGGAGAGGCTGTGAGCTACGTTTTAATGAACATTGTACGTTATTAAACTCATTATGTCTGGATTCTCCTTGCCACTAAGTCTCCCACAGTCTGCTTCTCCATTGTTTCTCTCACTCGCCGTGCATGCATATGAGTAAGCACGCGCATGTGTGTGTTTAACCTTAAGATTACAGCGTGTACAACATGTTCTGTTTCAGCAGCCTGTGTTACACTGGTAGATTGCAGATTGCATAATGTAGGGGCCATAGCCTAACCTAATTTTCCTGCACCTCCAAGTATCAAATGCAAATGTTGGTATTTCCTAAACAAGGAGCTGAATAGGAACAAATGTCAGCACATGAGTATTGCATGTTAATGCATATTTTACATGCCGGGCACATGCATCTACCCTGCTGTATTAATGCATAAATCATTTGATCACTGTCATTAGTCCCTTGAGATGTATCTATACATTTGAGTATCTAGCAGAAAAATAATTACCCCTCTGGATTGCCACCTTGGATTGGTCGATTTTTGCTCAGACATTAAGCGTTTGTTGGCACGTATAGATTTTCAAGTGGAACCTTGTTGTAATTATCTTTGCAAATTAAAGGACATTAGCAGACGTCTTGGTAGTTGTGCAGGGGCATATAACTTCATTAGCCCAAAAGAGGGAATCAGCGCTACCAAAGATGTAATTAGCGGTGATGGATATTTCAGGAGTCATTTCAATTGTACCCACCTCTTTTTGGACGTGTGCTGCCTTACTAATAAAAAAAAAAAAAAAGACTGGTTATGAAGAGAAAACAATTACCAGCAAACATGGAAAAACAAGAATAAAGAAGAAATTCATGGTGTGGCTCGTTGCATTCTGTTTCAGTCATGTTGATTTACTTGGATCTATAAAATCTGGGTATTCTGGCTATAAAATGAAGCTCTTACACTGATTGTTTAGATCAATCTGAATAACACTCATGGCATTTCACACAGTGTGAAAATTAAACTCGAGAAATTACTGGCTTGAAAAAAAAACTCTGTGGTTGCTATCACCTTCTTTTCTTTGCGATGTTTTATTCAGTGTGTTGATTTGAATGATAACACTGGGCCTGTATTTTAGGAAGCTAAAAATAAGGTCCCATAAGAGTTTGTAGCTTGGTGTTGGTTCTAACTTTTCTGAGTCTGTGAACCTCTTGTTCAAGTAAAACATTGTAAAATAACCTTTTTTCAGTATTTTTTTCCCCCCAAGTCAGAAAAATATATTGAATTGGGATTTAGGGTGTGGACTACTGAACTGGAGTTCATAGAAATTCCGTCTGGGGCATATAGGTGTAAATTACAGTATTAATAACGGGGACAGTGATTTATCTGTGTGCTATCGTTGCTTGGGCTGCTGCTCTTTGTCAGTGGGTGGCGACCAAGATGGATAAGACTAGTTGCTCCTGGCGTTTCAACCTCCAAGGTTCTGGTGGGACTATATGAGCTCTGTTCGCTTCCTAACCGATCACAAAGAGGCTCCTGATACAAAGCTTAAAGGCATAAGAAATGTAGATCTGTGATTTCTGTACTTTTGTTATCTTTGGGAGTATCAGAAGAAATTCTCCTTGTGTGTGAGAAAGAATGGATATTACATTATCAAGAAAAAGCCTTGTCAAAGACAGGCCTCTCTTTTCCTTTACCTCCGTGGACTTTCAACAGGCTGGCTTGAAAAGGGGAAAGGCTTGTCATTAATAATAAAGTGTAAACTACATCACGTTTTAAATGTGATGAAATAGTTTCATAGAGAACATTGAGTAGTATGGTAGGACCATTTTTAGTACTTAATTTACAGTACCTTCAAGTTAAGTAAATATTGCATTGGAAAAGGTCATATGCAGGTTTTTTTAATAGCATATTTTTGCCGACTAGTATGTGTGATTTATTTATTTATTGTCTGATTTATTGATTCTCTCTATTGGAGAGGCCGTGGCCGTTATCTTCATTTTTGCCTCCTACTTTAAGCTTTGGGTTGTTCAGATTTTTATGCTATGTGTTTCAGTTGTCCATTTTGTTGTTGTTGAAAGGCCTTTTAGCTTTGTTGACTGCCCTTTAGATCTAGCTGATGCGAGTAGGAACTGCAGCGCGTAGTCAGGCATTGAGGGTAGTTTTAAATCATAATATTCATAATCAAGCAACAGCAAGCTCTCACCCTTCCATTTTTCATTTTGAGAACCACTTTTTATATGTAAATGCCAACAACTTCCTAATGCAGTGACCGAGAATTTGAATCCTAGGTCATTTTGATCTGTGTCCACGTCCCAGTTCAACGCAGCTAAAACTACTTTATCACATTTTTGTGTACATTAATTTAATTGCATTATTAATTACTGTACATTTAAAATTCAATAATATCTCAGCACAGCAACTTAAAGGCCTAAAACGAGTTCTAGATTATTTGATTGCATTGCCCCAGTTCTTGAACATAATTTTTTCTAGGTCATGAACCAAGCTGCATTCATTCATTCATTCATTTTCTTTTTCCCACTTTTACCTATTCAGGGTCACAGGCGGCTGGAGCCGATCTCAGCTTGCATTGGATAAAAGGCGAGGAACTTTCTGGATGGGCCGCCAGTCCATCGTAGTGCAGCCAAGCTGCACATAAGTACAATTTAGTTCCAGGCCTATAAGTGCTATTTGGCTTATGATATTCTAATACATTCTAGTGTATTGCTGTGTTTGAAAACAGGCTGAAAATAACGTTCTTGATGGTTGAACGTGGGAAAAAAAGGCCTATAATGGAGAGTTAGAGCGATAAAGAGACAGAGACAGAGCTGTGAAAGGTGAAAGGGTTGTTTCTTCATATGGACGAGGAAGGAGAGGCGGCGTGCAGCAGCGAAAAAGCAAAATGCTTCATAGCCTCGGGGGTGTGCGCTGGTGAAAGAGACAGCATAATGGAGAGTCCCTGTGAAGAGCACTGACAGTCTATTTGCCTCAACCAAGTCAGGGCCATACAACCGCTGAATGCAGGTGCACTGTAAAATCAGAACAAAGGGGATTTTGTACTTGCTCCTAATTAAAGGAAAATACATTTTGATGAGCTTGAAGTGGTATCATCTCCAACACCTCCTGTAAGGATGTCTGCATAATGTCTGCACTGCACTAATTATTGACTGCAAGACAGTGGGGGAAAGAGAGAGAGAGAGAGAGCGTGAGAGAGAGAGAGAGAGCGAGAGAGACCTCTAATATTAGACACATATTATTTTGTCCCTGTCTTTACACGTAACACGGTTGAATGAAGCTGAGTGAAACAACGATACTTTATTTTTTCCCCCACTGCAAAGCTCTAGGAATCTATCCAAGCTTTGACATAAGCCATTATTGTGTGATGTCTTTAAAATGTGGGTCACATACCGGAGCAGTAACCTTGGAATTTGGGGAGAAAATAAAGGCCTCTTTGATGGTGAATTCACAACATGACCACTGCATAAACAGAGCATTCGTCTCTCAGACATATGCATCCATAATGCATGAAAATGAAAAGTGGAAATTGAAAAATAGCTTTTCTGCAAGATATTATTTGAAAGTGGCAAAATTAATATCCTTCTTCATATAAAATACAGAGCTGAGATATTCTTGGCAAAAACTAGATACAGTTTAGCAGCCACGTGCTGCCTGACACGTACAGAGACACGGCAAACCGATGAGAAATAATGCAAAAAATTTTGGCAGTTGCTTCCATAGAGCCCAACAGCATTTTGTCCTTCCAAAGCAGACCTGCCCCAGGAGCAAGTGTGCACAGCAAGATAGTGACTGTAGCTCTGTTAAGTTAAGGCCCCCGTAGCCATGTTTCTAAGGAGAGCTTTGTATTTTAAGCAAACCAAGCTAGGCTGCATGCTAGTCAGTAGTAGACGTCAGAAACTACCCTGGTACAGTGAAGACATCTAAGCTACTGGTTCTGTCTCTGCATCTTCACTGTTTTCCTCTCAATTATTTTTGTGCACCGGGTTGCTGTTAAAAAGAACTATTTTTTTTTCTTGAGAGGAAGAGAGAGAGAGAAAGTGGATAAATTTGGTCAACAAATTAGGTTTAAAGGAGAACGATTTCACTGAAACCTCAAGGAGAAGAATGCAGTAAACTCACGCTAGTAGGTAAGACCTTGTGAGTTCATCACATGGCTAGAGTCTCTGGCTTGGAAAAAGGTGGGCCCAAAGAAGGTCCTATATGCTTTAAAGAAATATTCACACACTTTTAAAACTGCACCTCCACAGTATCATTTGGTGGAGGAAAACAAAAGAACAACAAACAATGAAATAAGCATGTTGCAATGAAAAGCAACCCCTTATAGGACAAAAGTATGAAGTCATGATCTACAAGGTACACATTCTGAAACTAACACCTGCCAAGCACCAAATGCCAGTAAGATTTGTCTTTGGCAGATTAATCAAAATCAAGAAGCTTTTGAGACAATAACATTTGAATGCCTCAGTTTTTGGTCTTTACCTGCTCTCAAACTTTGAAACTATGCTATGCTAGTTTGCTATGCAACACACAGCATCTGATCCTATACACAAAATAGCATTGAAAATTGGTAAGGTGACATTTCTGTAAAAATAAGTACTTATACGTACTTATTTTTATTTTTGGCAGGTCATTTTATTTAGTTTGGCAGGTCATTTTATTTAGTTTCCTAATTAATTAAAAACTTAATTTTGGACACTGGCGAGATATGTGTATGTTTGCTGGTGAGGAAGGAAATATTAAACTGCCAATTTTTGGCATACAGTGAAATATGATGTTCTCTCTGATACAGAAAGAAACTGAGAACAGCCTGTATCGGAGGTAAGCCAGCCTGGCCTCAGTTTTCACAGTCGGCTTAGACAATCACAGGCAGCCAGCCTGGCCTCTGCCAACTTTTTGTACTACTTTCATCATATAAACTGTCAGATTTTATGGCACTAATTGGAAAGGCTATCTTTAAGCTACTTTTTAAAAATTCAACACATTAAAGATTAGTGACTACCTTTCACATTCTACTGCACTTGTATTTAGGACTATCCTTTTCACAAACGATAAGATCATACCAAAAGGAGACCATCTGGTGCTGAGTTCAGTGTTGTTGAATTTTTATTTTGTTTTGTACCACCATTCATGCATACAAACGAAAAGTACAGAAGAAAACCCAAACGGTCCACCCTTAATTCATACTTTGCATGGATGCACATTCAACTTTAGGAACTGAGAAGTGGCCAATTCTCAGTTTACATCCTACTTAAGCGAACACACTGGTAGGCAGATTATATATTAGTTTGAGTGTTTTCCACCTAAAGTCTGGTCAGTGTACAGTATTACAGTATACAGTGTTTGACATTAAAGTGGTGCTTGGGGAGACCAAACCCAATCAATCTCAGAAAGGCCGTTAGAGAGAAGCCAATTGCTTAAGTGCTCAGCTATTCTGATTGGAGTCCCAGGTGACCAGTGCTGTCAGTAATGAGATATAATATATCCAGCCCTGCGAGACTTCTATTCATATAATGCCTGGGGAGACTGACTTGCAGTGGCATTTGAAATCTAATTGGAAACGCTTTCATAGTGCATGAAGGGGGACACTAGGTACTCTTGCCATGTGTGTGACACAACGAAGCATAACAAAACTATTTAACACATTCCAAATATACAACATTTCAGATATAATTCATCACCGAACCAAAACAAAGCCAGATGTTGAAATTGGCTTCCGTGTTAGTGTGCTGAGCATGCCTGGTCAGCACATTTTGCTGGCACCTTGTGTATCATCGTTAGTTTTATTCATCATTAACATCAGGAGTTAATTAGGGGGCAAGGGGCAGAATTTCTACCATTTTCGTGTCATGGAGGGTATGCTGTGGAAACGCAAACCAATCATTGGTAGCCATCGGCCACCATCCACACATCTGCCCTTTAACCCCTGATTAACATGACGTCATTTTTTCAGCTTGATCTTGTCTCAGTCTCGGACCTAATTCGTCTCGGTCTCAGACATGAATGGATACATTTCTTGAAACTATGACCTCTTTTTTTCAATAATACTGTTCCTCTCCGACTGTGTTCATTTTATCAAAACCTGAACAAGCAGGAGTTGGTGATTTTTTTCCTCTGGAGTAGTTGCCATATGAACATTAGCAGCTATGGCAACTTTGTGTGGCACTATTGCTGCCATAGCATGCTACCTACCAATGCAGTGGAAACAACTTCCGTAAATCTGATTTTAGCTACGACAGAGGAAGAGGAAAGTGACACTTGTGCTTCATTTACCATATCCTACAAAATGTATATTTGCCCCATGGTAGTTTATTTATATTTTTGAGATAGCAACATAATCATATAATGGACCTTTAAATACATTTGAAACATAAAAACATGTTGTTACTGGCTACCTTTATTACCAGTAATTTACAGTGAACTTTACAATAAACAATTTACAGTGCATTGCCAAAGACGCACTATCCATCATTGTTAGCTATTCATTCTTTCAACTGCAAGTCTGACCCGACAAAGACAGTTGCAGTTTCACATTTGTCTGTGTTTTAATATGCTCCTATAAGAACTTTTCTCGAAAGCCCATAGCGCTTCCCTTGGCATCTCCACCCGTCTATAAACAGCATAGCACATTGCAGGTACTGTGGGAGTTCACTTCCAATCAATTTATATTTATTTGCTTCTGTTGAGCCACTGGCAGACATTTCTCAGATGTTGCAGCTCCAGCAGCATTTCTAAAGCCAGCTCCCTACATAACATTTCATCTCTATCTATGGCTGTTTTCCATCTGCCTTTCTCCAGTTTCACTCACTATCTTCTATCCATAGCATATAGCACATATTTTTTTGTATCCACATCTGTCACTCATATGATTTAAATGCATATCAGTGGGCATAAAAGCCCAGAGACTACTTTTGTCTCAACCTGGCTATTGTGTGTTGGAGAGAGTGATGGCTGGGTGAAATCTGCAGTTGCTCTGTGGGATGTTTAATGGCTGATGGATTGAGTATTGGGCTGACGGCGCTGGGGGTGGCTGAGCTGCTTGCCACGGAGAGATTGGAGGTGTACGACGGTGCACTGTGCTGTCCAGGCCACGTCACCGTTGAAGCTGCGCATTAACAGAACAGAAGTCATGCTCCAAGGCAAAGTGTCTGCCTGAGTGAACATGCATTGGGTGTCCGGAGGCCTGGGCAGCCAATCAGCTCACAGACAAAGGGACAGACACTGAGGCTATGGAGACTATGACTAGCGTTCTTGGTTTTAAGGTCACCCTGGTAAACAACCCAAATATTTTCACATGTTATGTTCCTATCCGTGTGGTACTCACCTCACTCTGAAACCCCTGTTAGAGCTCATTTACTCTTAATATTCTGCTGACATACTACATGCATTAACTGGTATGTCTGTATTTTATGTACAGTACGCAGCATTAAAACAACCTTGAAAAGTAGAATTTCCTTTACACTGCATAACATGCAAAACATTACAGTGAAATGAAGTATGAAGATCATTAAACATGAATTTTCATAACGCTAATGCTGCAATTTATGTTGAGAAGACAAGTTTGCACTGGCACTTATGAGATGATAATTGCTGAAATTCGGGGCACCGTACGTTCTCAAGAAGAGTTCTCAGCTTGTTTGATAAATGGATGGTTCGATTGAACTATATTTATTTTAAGTGGACTGAGGTCAGAGCACTATTTTGCAACCTTGAGCTTGAAAATCAGCCTTGACAAAGGATTTTTCAGAGGAGTGCACTTTGCATGATACACAAACAGATCTGCGGTGAATGCAAATGTTTGCTTAAGAGGGGGCACATGGATCGTTGACAGCACAAGTCTGGCAGTGTTTCATATCTCAAAGGCATCTTTGGGTGGAAATACGTATGACATCTACAAAATGAGATGCTTTATCTGAGCACACTGTGAAAGCCATTATTGCCAGCAAATGCACATCTTTAGGTCATAATTTTTCCTCCCCAGTGCCACAAAACAACTATAGCATTGTCCTTGGTTATCTCACCATATTTTCTGTTCCATACATCACAAATGGTTAAATGCCAGATCACATCATTTTGACAGCCTACTCAAGCATTTTTAAAGCTATTCATATCAGCTGCTCCTAGTAGCATGCACTCTGCTAGCCTTATATTTACTGCACTGTTCTGGCCCACAGCCCCCACGGTCATGTTCAACCCCATGGTCCCATTCAGCCATTGTTATTTCCATGGCTTACAGAAGATTCCTTTGGACAGACAGTTGCCTCTACATCGATGGCTGGAAATGACAACGAGGCCACTGTTGAGTGGACAAGAAGAGCTGCTGGTCTGGAAACCATTCTTGGCATCTTGGTATGAGATGTGATTTGACATGTCCTGTCAAACACTGGAGAGAAACAAAATGTGAATCTTTGGCTCAAGCAATCAGTTCATTCTAACTGGCGTGTGAACACACACACACACACACACACACACACACACAATGAACATTCACATGCACACATGCAAACACATACACACTGAGGCAAATGCTCACACTCAAAGTACATGGATTTTAGATAATGAGCAGCAAAACAGTCAGAGAGCGCATCATTATTATTACATAGACGTTAGTGAGCTCTCTTTGTACGGGGACAGTCTGGTGGTAAGCCTCTGGAATAAAAAAATGGAAGAAAAATGTCAAATGGACATCTCAGTGATTCGCATGAAAATGTCAGCCAAATGTGTCTGAAAAAACAGCACCATGTGTTGATGTAGAATATGTATATTTAACAGTGAGAGAAAGTTCAAACGGTGGTAAAGGTCATTGCTACGAGTCTGGAGGCCAACTGGATGACATCTGACAGTATGCTAATTATACTGCTACTGCAGCTGAGGCTGCAACAATATTCCTTTTGCAGTGCTAAAGTACAGCATACGCTGTAGAAATGTAGTTGAATTGAGTAATTATCTCACAGAAATAGGTTTCTTCACTTGATAGTGAAGACCACTTCGGGTGGAGGGTAAACTGATGTTTTGAATAATGGAATGGTTCAAGTGAGGAGATCAAGACAAAGGATCAGCGTGGCAGTCAGCCATCTCTCCCACAGGAGCAGACTGACAAACACAAAGTGTCTGTTAATTTTCTCGCTGGTTGATGCCTCAGGGGCAAAGCAACATTCACAGAGCCTACTCTGAAAGTGTGACCTTAGGCCCTGGTCTAGTACTTGGATTGGGAAGGCTAAACAGTTTTTGCATGCCAAGAGAGTTGTTTCCTTGTTTTCAGACCAGTGGGGAGCCACATAATGGCAGACCGGAGCAGGTCGGACGATCCCTCCCTCCAACTTCCCCTCTGTTTACCTGCTGTCTCTCAGCCTGTAAATTAGAGGCTGCAACACAGGAGCTGTGTACAGTATATGTGGGAGTGCAACACACAAGGATTAATTGCCAGCGAAGTGATAACAGCCCCGCTCCCACTCTCTCTCTCTGTCTCTCATCAGAGACTTCAGAACTCCTACTCCTAAAACCCTCCAAGCACGATACAACCTCTGCCAAAGCAGATCCCTGTGAGTGAGTGAGTATATATTTGTGGTGACAGAACTAAAGCTCAGGCCTTCACGCTTCCCAGTAATTTATATATTTATCTATCAGTTGGACATCTATTGGCTAATTTCACATGAAGAGGAAGGCGATGAGCTGTGCAAGGAGTGGCTGTAGGGGTAAGCATGAAAAGAGTGAAGGTGAAGGGGTTGAAAACATGATTTTCTCACCTTTGAAGACCTGTTGTGTCTTTTCAAGGGGAATAAACTTTCATTGTGTATTTCATCCATCACCAAGCTATTTAAAAATCAGTAGGGTGGTTCCCCAGGTGTGTGAGTGTTCTTATTTTACCTGTCATTTGTAATCCTCTTGAATATAACAAGAAATTCACCAGCAAAATACCCTTAGGCAACATCAAATGCTGTTTGGTTCTGACACAACTGAAAAAAATCACAATCACAGATTCTTCACCTGCCTGAACCACAGACCAGAATCATTTAGGAATAGCAGTACATTTTGCAAATTAGATGTGCTAGTTAAGAATAACACTTTTCTATATTAACCAGCATGTATTGCACTTTGAAACCCCTTTTCCCTTTTCTTTTGATTAACTCAAAAAACGGGCAGATTTCCGGGTGTGTTTTTCAATGGCTCAGCTTATGATTGCTTGATAACACTGTTAGTGTTATATATTTCTTTCTGAACTAAAAATGGTGCTGCATCATTTCTATTTGATTAAGCGATCGTTTAGCATAGGCTGCATTGCAACTTCTGTATTGATTTGACAGTCACTGCCTCTTTTTGTAGCTAGCACATCCCATCTGTTTGTCACCTCTTAATATGAATGGAGTCACTCAGGCTGAAAATATGTAGCAAGACTAATATTTACGGAATGCCAGTTATCTTAATGCATGCTAGAGCTAGCAGCATAATGCCTGAACGTTGGGCTTATGGTGCGCTCTGCATGACAAATATACTTGACACACGTGATGAGAAAACGCAGTCCCTGGAGCATTACACAGTCCTAATAGAGACACTGCGTTTGGGAAAAGTGCTTGACCGTGTTTGACAGTAATCATTTAAAGCAGCAATAATGATATAATGAAAACTATTATTTTTACACATGCAATCAATTCATTTGGCCATCTAACATCATTAATGGGTCATGGCCACCCAATAGCTATGTTCAGCCTCGTTCATCATCATTTTGGCTCCCTCATCATTGTGCATAGTTATGGACCACCAAGTAATTCACACCAATCATTCACTACTTATTAAACATTATTTGCTATTTCAGGGAAAGATAAGACAGGATTGCAAATGACTTTGGACATATCTGCCTAAACAGAATGTGTTGACACATTGCATGCTCAGCCTTATCAATCATTTCATGTGGTAAATAGAGGATGACAGCCTATTTTCTTTAGAGAGAGAAAAAGGATTTTCACACTCCCATAAGTTACTCTGCAATTGGACGCACATTACTCAGTTCACTGCATCTGAAAACAGTCCGTAGTTAGCCATCTGAAGATTGATTCTGATTGATTGATTTGTTTCTATACTTGCCGGTTGTAAAACCTCACTGAGCATTCCACTGTGACCATCAGTTAGCATCGGGAAAAGCTCTGTTGCTACATGAGAAAAAAAAAGAGCCTTTCTAGAGCCTGTGAGGATAGAGACCTGAAAGAGGCAAACTACAGACCCAGAAGCTTATCTCATATTTAATTATTTACAACCAAAAGAAATCAATTTGAAAGGCAATGGCACATCTCTTCTCCAGACCTGATTCCCTCCTCTATAGTATAGCCCTGTCTAATGTGCTCAGCGCACTGTCAGAACCTTTTCAAAATCAAATAAATACAAATCAGCCAGGATTTTTATAACTAAACAATTTGTGTGCTGAGATCAGGGACAAGGCTGATAGTGTTTTGATTCCCGCCTCAAAAGTATAATCCCATTTAATGTGTTCAGTGCACTGTCAGAACGTTTTCAAAATCACATAAATATAAATCAGAAGGGATTGTTCTAACTAATGCATTTTGGGGTTGTTGGTGATAACTGTAGTCTCAGATGCTTTCTGGGAAGCTAGGCTCTGATATTTTTTTTTCTCAGACGTGTTTGCGTGTTAAAAGATAGATTGCAGATAAACTGAGATGTGTTCATGTCAATGAGTGCCCCATTAGCTGAATTTGTCTAACTTTGATTAACCACGAGCAAACTGACTCAAAACTGGTTTCCACTGCTAAGTTCAAGTCTTACACATGATACCAAGCACAATGCTGCAGTCTCAAGATACGGTCTTGTCGCATCGTGTCTAAGTAAATGTTATTACTTTTGGGCCAGTTGGCAATTTTTCAATTTTGCCTCTGAAATAATGCTAATAATACTATAATAATAATTATGAATAGAGAGGAATATTCCATTGATTTTATCTACATTTGGGGAGTCTAGCTTTAATTAAGTAAAACAACCCTATCTCTTAACACAGTGCTTTAATTACTAGTGAATTACACACTGCCCAATGTGAATTATACCTAATCAGTGGGATAGATTTCAATCCAATGTGGAGGAGGTGAGAATAAAAATATCCCGCAGATTCACTCATATATCAAAGTATTGATTTGTACAGGGAGGGGGCGATTCCATAAATACCATGCCTCCCTGTGCATTACGACATCAATTTCCACACAGAAAGAGACAATGTAGATTTGAAGCCATTAAGCTGAATATTGACGGTATTAGCAGCCCAGGATATGCAGGATGAGAGAGGAGATGCTTTATTGTGCTGTGGCACCTTCAGGGAAAAGTCAGGGGTCACAAGCCCAATCTGTGTGCAGATTCCTGTCACAGATTGCACAGTAGGCAGGATTCAAAATGATTTACTGAAAAACAACTTAAACTTATCTTCAGTAATCAAAGGTGTGTGGAGAACCTTCAGCAGCCTCCCTGACTGATCCGTGGATGGTCTCTTCTCTTGGACTGTGGAAACCACAGAGAGCTTAAATCCTTGAATCCTTTTTGGTGAGGCAAATCAGCTCCCACCTGGCTGATTAGCAATGTTCCTCGGCTGGGGCAAGACGGCCGACTGGCTGTTGTCAGCTGGGGGATGTAGTCTTTTCCACAGTTTTTCTGTGGCAGATAGATGGCCCAGTCTGCCACAGTGCATTACGTCAGAGGAAGTTGCTGGGACTTTTTTTTAAGTGAAAATGTGAGAAATCTTGGGCAGCATGTTCACACACTGTATTCAGCTGAATTCTGCACATTTCATGAATAGGAATGACATACAAACTATAGTTGATAAAGGGACACAACTGAATTTTGGCATATAAGCTCTTTGATAAACAAGCTATGTAACAAGAAGATTGATAGCAATTTCATCTCTAAACTCTAAATAGCCTTTCTTTGTATGTTCCGTAGAGTGTAAATTACTATGAATACATTATAATGAATTACAAAATATTTACTTAGAATAATTTATACAGTTTTAATAATTTATTGTAACAAACTCACTATGGTTCTTGTCACAAATTAATTTGAGAACACTGTGAGGAGAACCATTTTGATGTTTTTCTCGTCTGTGGGCAGAAACTGATTCAGATGCCAACAGTGATGAACATGTATTTCCAATCAAGGCATACTGTTTTAATAAGAATAATAAGAATAAGAATAATACCACTTATCAAAATAAGACTTTGTAAGTGCTTTGTAAGATAAAGATAAATACAAATGTAAGCAAAAATATAAACATGAGTAACACATTAACATGAAAACAGAATAAAATACAAAAGGGAAATTGCACACAATAATTAAAATAATAATAAAACAAAATACAGTCCATAGTTCAAAAAAGTATATTTTGAAAAGTGTTTTAAAGGAGGACACTAAGTTCCTGGGGGCTCTGATGAAGAAAGCCTTAGCCTTCAGCTTAAGAGCAAGACCAAAAGAGTGCTGCTAGAAGATCTCAGGGCTTGTAAGTGGTTAAAAGCTCAGACAAATGGCTAGCTGCTAGTCAAAAACATGCCTTGAGGAGGATCAATAAAATTTTAAAATCAATCCTAAACTGCACTGGCTGTCACGGCTACTCAGCCTTTACCCTAACTTTCCCCTGAATTCTAGTCTTATCTGTTACTTGTTGTGTGTGTCTGTCTCTCTTTCCCTCTCTCCCTGCAGGTTGGTGGGCGTGCCCCTGAAGGCTCCGGTCTGCACAGCTGATTCCAATCCCACATCTTCCCCTGTGTATATTAGCTTTGCCCTCACACATGCTCACTGCTTGCTTGTCTCGTACTTGTGTGCCTATTGCTGTACTAAGCTTTCCCAGTATAGTAAGTTCCTTGTCTGTATTTATCTGTTGATGCATCGCATTTTATCACCCCTGAGTAAAGCGTTGCCTTTTCTGAGAACCTCTGCCTCCGTCCTGTGTCTACTTCTGGGTCCACCCGTACTCGATCACGACAGTACAAGCAAGCCAAAGAATGCACCCAGCAGACCCTGACCAGGTCGCAGCTATAGGCCGCCACGATCTTCTCCTCAACAAGGTTATGGAGGGCATACCACGTAACGTTGCCAACCACGTAACCCAGGTCCAGCCACCTACCAGCCCACCACCGGCTGCGTCTCCTACTCCAGCCCAGCCCTCCCTCAGCATCGGGAGCCTCGTCTACCTTGCCACTCTGCACTGGGAAGGTCAGTCCTTGCTGGTCGCTGCGCTGATCTACTCCGGGGCTGACGCGGATTTTATTGACTCTTCTCTGGCCCGCCAGTTGGGCATTACCACCGTCCCTTTGGATACACCGTTGGAGGCCAGCGCTCTCGACGGTCGCCTGATCGACAAGATCACACTCACCACTGTTCCCATTCACCTGCTTATCTCCGGAAAGCATCACAAGGAGAACCGACTGCATCTTATTGACTCACCCCACATACCCATCATCCTGGGTCATCCCTGGCTTGAGAGACACAATCCACATATAGACTGGTCTTCAGGTTCTGTCACCGGTTGGAGCACACTCTGCCACCTACCTCAAGTCCGCCTCCATACTGAACACACATGCTGTCCCTCTTCCAGATGAATACCCAGACCTGTCTGAAGTGCTGCCAGCTTACCTGGACCTGAGGGAGGCCTTCAACAAGCGGCAAGATACCTCTCTTCCTCCCCACTGACCCTATGACTTCGCCATTGACCTACTGCCTGGTGCACTCTACCCCGGGGGCGCCTCTTCTCCCTCTCCAGTCCTGAGAAGGAGGCTATGGAGAGGTATGTGCGGGAGTCGCTCGCTACTGGTCTCATCTGTCCCTCATCTTCTCCGGTAGGGGCTGGTTTCTTTTTTGTGAGGAAGAATGATAAGTCTCTCCGGCCATGCATAGACTTCTGGGGTCTTAATGACATTTCTGTTAAAACCTGCTACCCTCTTCCACTCATCTCCTCTGCTTTTGAGCTTCTCAAGGGAGCGTCCATCTTCTTGAAGCTCGATCTGAGGAATGCCTACCACCTTGTGCGCATACGGGAGAGAGATGAGTGGAAGACGGCATTACCTGGTAATGCTGTTTGGACTCACCAACACCCCCGCCGTATTCCAAGCTCTGGTCAATGATATTCTCAGCGACATGATAAACAGGTTTGTGTTCGTTTACCTGGACGACATCCTCCTCTTCTCTCCCTCTCCCCAGGAACATGTGAGACACATCTGCCTAGTCCTCCAGCGCCTACTGGAGAACCGACTGTTCGTAAAGGCCAAGAAGTGTGAGTTCCACGTCTCTATTGTCTCCTTCCTCAGCTACATCATCTTGGCTGTGGAGGAGTGGAGACACTCATTCCTACTATGGACTGACCATAAGAACCTCAAGTACATCCAGACTGCCAAGCTTCTCAATTCCCGACAAGCTAGGTGGGCCCTCTTCTTCACCAGATTCAACTTTACCTTATCCTACCATCCGAGCTCCAAAAACACCAAGCCGGAAGCCCACTCCCGCCTGTTCCACTCCCCTAAGGACCACGATGACCCGGAGCCCATCCTACCTGCTTCCTGTCTTGTGGTGGCGGTCACCTGGAGGATCAAGTCTCTGGTTAGGGGGCCCCACCGTCTACAACCTGGCAATGGCTCCATCGGTACTCGCCGGTACTTCAGTGGGATCAGGACCTGGAGACTGCCTTGCATTTCCTGACATCCACCAACCCTACCACCAGGAGTGGCCGCTTCCCCTGGGTCGAGTACGCCCACAACTCGCTCCCCTACTCAGCTATGGGCCTCTCCCCGTTTCAGTGCTCCCTGGGCTACCAACCCCGGTTCTTCCCCACCCAAGAGGAGGAGGTCGCCGTTCCTTCCGCTCAGGAGTTCGTCCGCCGGTGACGGTGGACCTGGAGCAGTGCACAGGCTGCACCGCTCACCAGCCCTTTCACCAATAATGACCTAGACTCCCCAATAGTATCAGTTTTGTCCTGCAGATAGGAAGGAAAGCATCTATAGCCAAAAGCAATAGATGCCAACCCAGTATTTGAGAAGCTCAAGTAGGACAGAATGATCAACTATGTCAAAACCTGCATAGGATCTAGGAGAACCAAAACAGGATTACCTCACCTTAGCTGTTAAAAGCTAGTCATTCATCACCTTGAGGAGAGCTGTCTTGCTGCTATGAGGAGCTTGAAAACACATCACACTAATGGCAATTTATGGGATGATTGATTCCCAATAATGGCAATTAATCATTTAATCACCCAATGGATAATTTGATCAAAGAGCTTATTTCCCAAAATATATTTTTTAAGGTAAAAATGTATCAATTGATGTTTGATGTGGAAGTCGTAATATATGCATATCAGAGAGCCATTAAATGTCATATCAAACACATCTCTGTTGATAGTATGGATGCTTTGAAATCATATTTAAAAACATGAAGGCTTTTCAGAGTACACTGTAAAAAAAGACTTGTGGTTTCACTTGCATCACTATATTACCTGCTTTCCAGGATTATTTGTCATTACCTGTCTTCCGAAACAAAATTTCAAGATTTTGTGGACAATCTCACACAAAGCCTCATACCAAATTCTCCCATATGAAAGCTTAGAGATGTTCAGTAAGTCTGTGTTTTATAACTGCTAGTCAGGTTACAGTCAATTTGGCAACAATACATCAATCAAGATATCTTACATCGAGCACATTTAGTGTAGATGGGCCTTGGATATGGGAGAGAGCGTTTCAAAATATCACTGCACAAATTAAATCCACATACAGGACAGAGTACAGCTCTTATCAAACCTCACCCTAAAAAGCTTCAGATTCACCGTGTAGCTTAACAGACTAAACAATACTAATTTGGAGGCATGTGGTAATTGGCAATAATTGTTTCTCTTTTTTTTGTTTTTTTTCACAGGGTTGTAAGGGTCCATTAGAGAAGCAACCTTCCAACCTTACCTCCAAGTGCATTTGTGTTACGCTACAGCACACCAGTCACCAGCCATGTCTTTGCCATCAAATGCATTATTTGGTGCCTAATTTGACAGTCTTCACTTCAGCCTGTTTTGCCTGTAGCTTCTCAGTCAGCAGAACAAGCTTTGCATGTATTGCACGCTATTTTTATCTGGGTACACGTTTCTTGTTGATGGGTAATTGTTAAATTGAGACCCTTTGTCTTGCCGACAGAGCCTGTCTGGAAGCCTTACCTGACATTGTATACTATTGTTCCCTCTGTGTTTTGTTTTTTTTTTTGGTCCAATAATGATGTGGTAAAAAAGTTTGAGGTCACAAGTGTGCTATTTATTTATGCTATATTACTGCAGTAGAGAATGATGATTTAAGGGACAGAGAGAATAAAAACATAGCATTCACCCCTCATATTCTGTATCTCATTTGGGAAGCCAGTCCAATTACACAACATGAGTCCTTCACAGAAAGCTGTTGAGGGAGAAGTCATGCGATTATCCTTTTATAGTCATGAACCAAAATCCTCCCCAATCCTATTTGTTGATAACCCTTGCAAGACGGGTGGCTTGAGAAATATGGAATTAAACCTGGGAATTAGTATCCTGTAAAGTTGACATTCCCTTGGTAGTAAACACATTCACCCAACCTGCGTACGATCAGATTTGATTGTAAATTGTTCGTACAAACGTTTCTACGAACATAGTCTGAGTCATCATTTTGTTCGTATCTGAATTTGTTCGTTGGTACGATCAAATACTACGGGTGTTTGGAAATGTGCAGGAATTTGTTTGTGTGTTTGGAAACATGCGGGAAGGCTCTTAGAATGGCTTATTCTTTATGAAAAATCAATTACAGTAGTGCCAAACCTCATTAACAACAAGATGTTTCAGTGGCCTTGTAGAAAATAAATACCTAATAGGCTGAAATGGCGTATTTGCCAAACTGTCGTCATTCATAACAATATAAGATTATCAAACTTGTAATGGGTTGATCACATGGACTGGACGTCTTACAAATACAATTACACAGTCCTACCATCTGATGAAGATGCAGCCTGGATTTGATCTGTGTCCAACTCCAATGCTGACTGGACACCCGACAGTGGGGTCTCTCCTATTGATTGATCCTCTGATCCATGTTGGATAGCGCCTCAGTGTGCTGCCCTCCTCCTGTGGCTGATAATACACGCCTACTTCTCATTATACTTTTTTGCAATCTAGTTTCATGTCGAACCATTTCTTTTTTTTACCTCAGCAACGGTGTGTGTTTCTGCTGAAGCAGCATTGACAGCGTTAATAATTTCTTGCCAGGCTTTACTTTTATCAGTTCTTGTGACTCCACTGCTGATGCTTTTGAAAACTCTGCTGTTTTTTTCTCATGCACACATGCGCAAAACACTTCCATTTCGGACTCCGCCAAGTTCCTCTTTTCCCTCTTTTCCTCCGTGGTTTACTTGCACACGACCCTTCAGTCTGCAGCCTTTTACAGTGTTGAACAGCATTTACCTATGCGAATCAGCTTCAAC
>OOFE01044970.1:0-38731 GCA_900323365.1 Monocentris japonica | reverse complement strand
ACATGCAAGTAATCCTGGGCTGAGAGGAACAGCCTCCACCATGCCCAGTGCTCATTGGAAGCCTATTATCTTCAAGAAAAAAAGAGTTATTCTGACAGTGATGTTAATACCATAATACCATAATGTATCCATTCCATGTGTCACACTGTTTACTAGCTCCCCTTTCCATATTGCAGTCGTTTTTCTTCTTCATTTTACAGCTGATTTCCACCCTTCTACCATGCTGCACTCCTCTCCGTCTTTCTCTCTCCTTCTTTCCTCGTTCACTTGCTCATCATAAACCCCTCCAGCCTCCCGTCTCCCCTCAGAAATTCAGCAGCGAGGGGATTAGCCGCCGCCCGTGTCTTGCTGCCTTATCAGTTGCAGGCAGCGAGGGCTGTGCAGTCACGCCGCATTCATCCCCACTGCCTCCGCAACAGGCTGGGCAACAAAGCCCCCCGCCAAGTCTCGCACAGCCCCAGCACTCAACACTGCAGCTACTCGACACGACCCGACCTGCCCTCATACCTGCACCGATTACTCACACACCAATGATCTTTACTACTTAACTTTACTGCCACCTCCCAACCCCACCCGCAACCCCACACGCATGATCACACACATACAAATACACACGCTATGCTCAGCTAGTTGAATCAGGATGAGGACAGTCCCCTTGTGCTGAGGTACGTAGAAGCGTCAGATGTTTGACAGCGGGGCTGTATCTGAGCCTGCGATGCCTGCCTCTGATAATCGATCCCTCCTGTTAACACATGGCAGCCCTATCAGTCATTATGATAGGTGTTAGTGAGGCAGGGTCTGACAGGCTATTGTGATAGAGGAGCTCATTTGTGCATTCTGTCTGTCTAGCCTCCTCAGATAGGTTTGTCTTTTCTTGTCTCGTCAAAAACAGTACACCGCCACTCGTCTACAGTTTTTGACTTTCCCGAGCAGCATCATCCTGTTTCAAGGTTATGCTTTTTTGTTGTTGTTGCAGTGAACCAGGTTTCAGTACGTGATGTGCAGGGGAAAGGTAATACGGGGGGATATTCTCCTTTAGGTAGGACACGAAAAGGGCTGTCATTTTCCCGCTGCTCCCTTTGACGAGTGCGTCTCTAAGTCACGTGCCAGCGGCCGTGTCTCAGCATTCGAGACGCACACTGTGAGCCTTCTCTCTGTGATCTCATCTCAATGCAGACAGAGCGTCTCTCTCTCTGTTTGATGGATTTAGCCCTCAGACGAGGCTGTGCCTGTGCATCCCAATGACCTTGTTCATAAATCATGAGCCTGTGCGTGCGAGCGTCTGTGTGTGTGCATGCTGATCAGGTGATTACAGCACTGACCCCCAGCAAGAGCTCCCCGTTTTAGATGTGGAGGGGGGCATTTTGAATATTGACTTTGCTTTGTTTCAAGGTGACCATGTATATAAATGTGGTGTATTCTGTGGTGTTGCTCTGTGGATGTGTGTATTTGAGTGCACATCTGTTCACTTCTGTGTGTGTGTGCGTGCATGTGTGCGTGCGTATTTGTCTAAGTATACCATCCAAAATGTCACTGCTTTGTATCCAAATAGTACATAATGGTCTATTTGCCATTACAGGGCAGGATTATACAGGATTATTAGCCATCATACTCTCTCCTGTTTGTGTTTTCAGTTTTGGAGCTTATGTGGTAATGCTCTGACCCCTAAACGAGGTGTTTTTGGCAAAACTGGGGATCTCCAAACCATCCTCTGCCTTGCCTGTGCGAAGGACGAGGTTACATATTCAGGTGCCTTGAATGGTGACATCTATGTGTGGAAAGGGATCAACCTAATGAGGACAGTGCAAGGAGCTCACGGGGTAAGTTTGAAGTTTGTTGTGTCTCACTGTGGACCACCCTGTGGTCCACTCAGATCAAGGATATGTTGTGCTATGCAGCTCAGGCTGCTTTTGCAATTCCTGCAGCCTCCACATGTTTGCCAGAAGCAGAGTGCACTTAGACACAGACCTGCTCAACCACTGTGGCAGCTTCCACCCACCCTACTGCAAAGGTCCAGTCTGTTCAGCCAATATGTTATTTGCACATCATACCAATCTACACCTCATTCCTTACTGTGTCTCTCTGTTGAGCTATGCATATGGGCTATATACTGTGTATAATAGAAATATAGTAAAAGCATTGAGTGAACCTATAGCAGGGGCAATGGCAGCCCCATGGCTTCATTTGATTCTGCTCAGTGGAAAGGATCAGCGTTTTACTACACAGGATTAAATCATAGCTATGGGATCAACAGCTGGGTGATGGGATGGAGGGGTGGGGGAGGGGACAGTAACTATGCTACACATTCATTCCTGCCGGGTTGTACACTGTCAACCGCCAACTGTCCACTGTCTCGCCAAAGCAGGCCATCATCAGAGCTTTCCAATAATAAACAAACACAACAAACACCTCCCGTTACCCAGTGCTGTGTAATCTTTAGGCCGCAGTGACATGTTTGTAATTGTGAAAGCCTTGTTAAACAATTTCCTGGCTGAGCGGCAGCGCTATGCTGACTGTAGCCAGGGCTGGTTCTGTCGTTGTCCATTTATTGTGCAGATCCCCACTGACAGCCTGTCATTTCCTCCAGTCAGGGATTTTCAGCATGAATGCCTGCGAGGAGGGCTTTGCCACTGGGGGCCGAGACGGCTGCGTCCGGCTGTGGGATCTCAACTTCAAACCAATTACTGTCATTGATCTCAGGGAAACAGACCAAGGATATAAAGGTGATGCGAAACCACCTGCCTTTTCCTCTAATCTGAGTACAGAAAAGCTGCAGACCATATTGTAGTCTACTGAGGTGCTGCTGGAATTGTGCAAAAGTAAAGAGGACCTCCTGTTAAATGAAAAGCCGCTCTGCTACTGTACTAACATTTTTTTCTTTTTCTTTATTTTCTTTGTCTCCTTGATTTGTAATCTTGGACCTAACAGTAGCTAGAGGTGAAAATAGCCGAGGTGGGTAATGTTGTGGAGGATGCAGTTAAAAACCATGTCAGTCTGTTTGTAGAAATCCCTGCATTGTTTTTCTGTTCCTCTTGTTGGTCCAAACTGTTGTAAATATGTGCTGTATACAGATGTCATGCATCTGTATACAGCACATGCCTCCTCCATCCTTTTCTCTCTGTTATTTACCCTAGAGTCAGTTGCAGACCAGCTTGACAACATGTGCTGTCATTGTATTCCCTGTTGAAATCCCCATCCTTGGTAGCCTACAGATGGCTATTTACACTACCCCTGTAATCTTCCCTGTCCTGTCTCGTACACCGACTCTGTGTATGCATTGACACATGTCTGTCTGATTAGGTCTTTGTATGGTTTTTCTCCTGATTGCTTGTACGTCTGTGCGTTGACAGGGCTGTCGGTACGCAGCGTGTGCTGGCGGGGAGATCACATCCTGGTGGGCACCCAGGACAGTGAGATCTTTGAGGTGGTGGTCCACGACCGCAATAAGCCCTTCCTCATCATGCAGGGGCACTGTGAGGGTGAGCTGTGGGCTCTGGCCGTGCACCCCACCAAGCCTCTGGCCATGACCGGCAGTGATGACCGCTCAGTCAGGTGAATCACCAAGCTCGACCTGACAGTAGCACTGGCCTGCGCACACAATGTTGGAGTAGAAGGCGCTAGGATTCAATAGGAGGATGAGTGAATGATTTATTTGACAAAATTCCAGTCATTTCCATGTATTCAGTATGTGTAGAAAAGTGGCTACGTGTGGCTATGTAATAAATGATACATTATCTTTCAATCAAAGTAATAAGTGATATTAAAACATTACTACATTTGGTTAGTAATCTGGTTTAAACCTCAGCTTTTAAAATATCATTCTGAAAATATTTTTGCTCTTAGTAATATCACTATGTAAACAAGATTCAAGAACAATTTACCCCCAACACTGGTTTTAAAGAATGGATGGGCGCCACTCTCTCTCTTGTTTGATCGTTGTTAGTGATGTAGTAGTCAATAAAAAGGTGGCCTCACGTTGGTGATCATCAACAACCAATATAAACAACAAAAATCTATTATAATTCCAGAAAGGCATTCCTTTATGCTTTTTATAAACACTCATACAACCTACATCAGTTTGATACTACTTACTATGATGTTTATATATAATTATAAAAGGTGGATACTGAGTTTAGGCAGGTTTACCCTCCACTACATCCCTGATTGCTGTCTGATGAAGGTAAAAGTAATCTCTAGTTAGGTAGAGATTACCTTTAATGGAGAGAGTGTGGTGCTATGTTTGTGGATGCACTTCTGCTCCTGCTGTTGGAGCCTGGTGTTTCTCCTCTGTAACCCCAACACTGCTTTACCAGTAAAATCCTCCTACTAACTGAGAGGAGTACCCCTCTGTGTCTGTAGGATATGGAGCCTTATAGATCATGCACTGATAGCTCGCTGTAACATGGAGGAGCCCATACGCTGTGCAGCTGTGAGCACTGATGGCATTCACTTGGCGCTGGGCATGAAGGACGGCTCCTTCACTGTTCTCAGAGTCAGGTGGGTACAAAGGTCAGAGGGGGACCCTGATTCAAGAGGATTGAATACGACCTTTTTATTATTTTTGATTATTTATTATTTCACCTTTTTTATTATTTTTTATTTCATGTCCATTTTAGTTCTTCAGTCAAGCTAGATTTCTCTCCTTCTATTCAGAGATATGACAGAGGTGGTCCACATCAAGGACAGGAAGGAGGCCATCCATGAGCTGAAGTACTCCCCAGATGGGGCCCACTTGGCTGTGGGCTCCAATGATAACTCAGTGGATATTTACGGTGTAGTGCAGAGGTATAAGAAAGTGGGCGAGTGCATCGGCTCCACCAGCTTTATCACGCACATGGACTGGTCCACAGACAGCAAGTACCTGCAGACAAACGACGGCAGTGGTAGGAGGCTCTTCTACAGGATGCCAAGTAAGTACAAGGCTGTCAACCTTGCTGTGTATATTTTTCCAGTTGAATTACTATTATACCACGACTGTTGTAGTCCCAGAGCATGCATTCTCTGTAATACAATTTGTCACACTGCTTCTGTGTGAGATAAAATGTCTTTATCTTTTGTTGAGGTGGTAAGGAGATCACCAACAGGGAGGAGCTGAAGCTGGTACAGTGGTCTTCATGGACGTGTGTGTTGGGTCCTGAGGTGAACGGAATATGGCCCAAGTACTCTGAGATCAACGACATCAACTCTGTGGATGCCAACTTTAATAATCAAGTCTTAGTAACAGCCGATGACTATGGATTAGTAAAACTATTAAGATATCCGTGTGTAAAAAAAGGTGAGGAAGACCCTGTCGTTGAATTTTGGAAGTGGGTCGCACACACATTTTTTTTATTGGTCTGCACGGTTTTGTTGATATTGTTTCCTCTTGATTTCAGGTGCAAAATTTAAAAAGTATTTAGGTCATTCAGCCCACATAACCAATGCCAGATGGTCTCATGACTACCAGTGGGTGATAACTATTGGTGGTGCTGACCACTCAGTGTTCCAATGGAAGTTTGTTCCAGAGAGGAAGTCTAAAGAGGCACTGCATATAGCGCCGCAAGGTAAGGTGCCATCCCATTCAATGATATCACCATGTAACCAGCATAGGGGACTTTTCTCACAAAGTTAGGCATTACATATTACCTTCCAATCCAAGGGATATTAGGATATTACAGTGTTATATTATAATATGGCTTTGTGTTGCAAACAATGACTTGCATTACTTAAATTACTTTTGATGTACTTTCACAAAGTCAGTGCCTCCTCACATGGCTCTTGCCAACAAGACATGTTGGTCATTAAATCAAGTAAAGTGGGGGATCCTAAAATTAAGACTAAAATTATTATCGCCTTCCACTCAATTACTGCAAAATAGTGTGCAGAAAAAGTGATACGGGTTAACGTCACCGCTTAGGTAGCACTTTGTAACATTCTTGTAGTAGTATGATTCTGAAAGTAGGCCTTACTTTCTGTTAGGTGAAAAAGTAACTGTAATAGTGTCACCCAACTTGAAAATATAGTTGTATTACGTAGTTACTCATTAAGGGTTGTATGATGTGCCCAAACACTGGAGAAGAATTTGGATTGTCCCCTTCTGATAGTCTTTTCTATAATGCTCTCCGAAGGAAAGGCCATTGCATTAAATAAGACAAATCCAGTTAAAGTGACTGAAGATTGGAAAGCATAATTGCATTGTCATTTCCAAGTTGTGTTTCATCCAGAGCCACAGCGCGACTGTGCTCTCTGAAATTACATCATATACTAACTGCCTTTCCATTTAATTTCCTAATGGATCTTGTGAGTAGCAGCCCTCAGCTGCCAGGGCTGCTTATTGCCTTGTCTTGGCATGGCTCTGTTTCGCTGCGTCAGCAATTTATGAATTTGTCTTGAGTAATGTCACTGTGAAGCACGACTGCCTGATAAATAGGAAATGTCATAGTGGCTGGCAAAATATTATTTTATGATCCACCTTGGCTTTAACTGAAACAGGATGTGATATGTTCGTCCTGGATGGGCAGTGGGATATTTGTGTCTGATTTAAAGGCAGGGAAGGGTTTTAGTGGCGAGGTTTAATACAGTTGTCTTTCTACCTGCAGAGACCTTGGCAGACTCTAACAGTGAAGAATCAGACTCTGATCAGTCAGACGTGCCTGAGATGGACTCAGAAATCGAGCAGGAGACACAGCTCACATACCGACGACAGGTTGGTGATTAAATCAAAGATGTTCCCCTCTCCAAATCATATTTGAGCTTGCATTGGCATATGTAGCGATCTGTTTTATCTACACATGTTCAGGTTTATAAAGAAGATCTACCTCAGCTCAAAGAGCAGTGTAAAGAGAAGCACCGAGCGATGGCCATGAAGAAGAGAGAGCGAGCACCAGGGAGCAGGGTTAAGCTACACTTCATTCATGGGTAGGACACCTCAGCTGACTCTGCTCCACAATGAAACAGCAGCTAACATATGAAAAGCTTCACTCCAAATGAGATATACACTATTTTAAAAAAATATTATTACAAAATTATTGCTGCCATAAAAGTAAAGCACATTATGAGTTACTAATAAAGCTACAAGTCATCTTAAGACCATTGCTTAGAAAACAGCTATGTTTAAAGGATAGAATCATCTGTGTTTTGGAAATATCGCCTGATGCGTTTCAGGTAGCCAAGTTTTTCCAAAATGGATATATAGCATTTTGGAATGAATCTGGAATCTTCTTTGAAACCATAACTTTTGAAAAATTGAAAAATTAAAAATTTTCTTTTTCAAACATTATTCCATTTTTTGTTGCTTGCAGCTACAGGGGCTATGATTGTAGGAGCAACCTGTTCTACACCCAGACAGGGGAGATAGTCTACCATGTCGCTGCCGTCGGGGTGGTGTACAACAGACAACAGAACACCCAACGCTTCTACATGGGCCACGATGATGACATCCTCAGCCTGGCCATCCACCCCCTCAAGGACTTCGTAGCAACAGGCCAGGTAGGCAGATTTCAGGGAAAGCCCTCAGGAACTGAAGAGTCATTGCCATTGCATGTTTACAGGCCTCAATTCTGTTTCTTAGATTGTGTAAGGACTTGTTTGTTTTCTGTCCAGGTCGGCCGAGATTCCTCCATCCACGTATGGGACACAGAGATGCTGAAACCCATGTCGGTGTTGAAAGGCTTCCACCAGCTTGGAGTGTGTGCTCTGGACTTTTCAGGTAACACCCAACACTACTACTATCCAGATAATTTCAAGAGAATATATTTATGACTATATTGCATTTTATTTTTTTTTTTTTAATGCTTCCTGAGAAAGAAAGTGTTCTCTCCCCACAGAGGATATGGGCAAGTTCACAAAACAGCCAATTTATAAGCAACAATGAAAAATCCTCTTTCTACTGTCTTTTTGTTGTGGCAGTCTGACAGCATCAAGGTAGAGCCACTCATCTTGCTTCCTCTAATTGGCCCCAGACAGAGACGGAGCAGTGATCTCTGTGTCAATACCAGTGAATTACCTGCCATGGATCAAACCCACCAGGCTGCTTTAACATTGCTAACAAGGGCCAAACTTCACTGAAACAAAGCAAAAGCTGGCTTTGTCAGTGCTGTATTTAATGGGCCCGTCTTGGTTTCCCCTCCTCAGCGGATGGCAAGCGGCTGGCCTCGGTGGGCCTGGATGATAATCACACCATTGTCATGTGGGACTGGAGGAAGGGGGAGAAGCTCTCAGCCATACGGTCAGTACAATTAATACAGCCTTTACATCGTGGCAGATCAGCCTTTCACCACCCAGCAGCAGCTGTCCCCACATTAGGAAGACAAGCACATTAACAAGAACATGAGCTTTGTTATCCAAACCATTCCGATAATTCTGAAGATGCTTTGAGCACCTCCACTTTAGATGTGGACATTTACTGATGAGGGCCAAATTAAACCTGCTACACCGTGCTGGGTTTGCAGTGTGATTGATGGAGGAGAGCAGTGGGGGGGGGAATTGCCTTGTAGATTAAGAGGCTGCTGCTCTCTGAGAACACTTAACCCTGCCAAGGCAGGTTTGAATGGTTAGAGTAGGTTTGCCCCAGGGCCCCAACTGTAGATCCATAATGAATGAGAATGACTGACTTACCATGAACTCTTCCTGGTGAGTTTGGGCTGTTGATGCATGATTTAAATGATATGTGTGACCAGATATGGAGTGCACCAGACTTGTACATTGGATGCAAGTGTACCTTACCAGACTCGAAATATGAATTGCTGCAATGCAAGTATTAATTTGTAAGGAACATGATGTAAAATTTTCAATTTCAAGCCAAGTGTGGTCATATAACCTGGAAAACCAAAAGGACAGAAGTATCTATCTGGAAAACCTGGAGACCTCCAAATAACTGGTTTTCTTCTTGGCCCACTTGATGCTCATATTTAGTATCTTCTCCATTGAAATTCCCCCTGGCTGGATGGGGCAGTGCATGCAGGCTGCTGTCCTGCGTGCTGTTGTGTGCCGGGCTCCCATTGCAGCTCAGGGACAGCTTGGAGCTGCATTAATCTTCTTTGCAGACCCTGGTGGGCAGTGCAGTGAGGCGGGCAGAGGGAAATGGGGACTGACAGAGCCTGCCTTGTACACTGCACTGCCTAGTCCTCAGCTGGGAGAAGAGAAGTGTGTGAGAGAGGGCGAAGGAAGGGAGGGGCCAAGTGAGGGAGGGGAGATGGGATTACAGAGAGCGGGGTAGAGGGCAGAGAAAGGGTAATCTGGGGGGGGGGTGGCATAATGTTCACTGAGGCTCAGTGATGCAGCAGCACAAAGGGCAACGATTAGAGAACTTGGAGTGTCAGGTATGCTCCATCGCATCGGGCAGGGAATAGCCACTGATCCTTATTGTTCGTACTGTGTAAAGCAATCAGCAGGCCAAGTAGGGAGACAGTTACGATGGGTCACAGTCTCGCTCCAGTGTGTTTTTAATGCTCGGCCAACTGCTTGTCTTTCTTTTTACATTTCAAATGTATGATTTTTCATGGAATTTTTGTGATATCCAAATTGATTTTCAGGGGAAGCAAGGACAAGATATTCGTTGTCAAAATAAATCCCTACATGCCTGACAAGCTCATCACAGCCGGAGTGAAACATATGAAATTCTGGCACAAAGCTGGTAAGACCCCTGGGCACCTTTCCATGAAAAAGAGAGACTTAAACAGGACACATCTTAGTGCGAGCTGATTGTTCATTTTCCCTTTCAGGTGGTGGTCTGATTGGGCGCAAGGGGAACATGGGGAAGACAGAGACTATGATGTGTGCTGTGTACGGCTGGACAGAGGAGATGGTGTTTTCAGGCACGTGCACAGGAGACATTTGTATCTGGAGGGACATGTTCCTGATGAAGACGGTCAAGGCCCACGACGGCCCTGTCTTCAGTATGCACGCACTAGAAAAGGTACCACAGGGCAAAGGGTTCACCCACTGGCCTCTTTTATAGTGAGTAAAAGATGAAATATGTTTTGTCAGATGATTGTTGCAGCTTTAAATGGGCGCATTATGTTGTCTGACCCTGTAGGGATTTGTGACTGGAGGTAAGGACGGTATAGTTGCTCTGTGGGACGACACCTTTGAGAGATGCCTCAAGACCTACGCCATCAAGAGAGCAGTCTTAGCTCCAGGTTCCAAAGGTAAAAGGTCATCCTTCTCTTGCTCTCCTCCACTGTCCTAGATATTGGATAAACTCATCCAATGCAAATCCATTCAAAACATTCAGTGCTTTTAGTTGTAATGAAGATTGCCTCTCATGTCCTGGTTCAAGTGAAGGTCTCCAGCATTATGCTATAATTCACTGACTGTATAGGGCTGCTCTTGGAGGACAACCCCTCCATACGTGCCATATCGCTGGGCCACGGCCATATCCTAGTGGGGACCAAGAACGGTGAGATCTTGGAGGTGGACAAAAGTGGCCCCATCACACTGCTGGTCCAGGTGAGAGCACCACACTCCCAGCACATTTAGCATAGAAATAACCCAAATACCTGTCACAAATCTTATAATATACAGTACATCAAACTCCAGCTGTGCTTCACTAATTCAGGCAGGGCAGGCATGAGGAAGGCAGCTTTTTGCAGACTGGTTAGGAGCCTATGAGGTGACAGTAATGGTGGGGGTGAGGTTTTTTCCCGACTAGTTAAGTCTGGAAATGAGGCTGAATAGTCGGTGTAGTTCAACTGGAAGGCTGCAGATACACTGAATGACTTTCTGGCAGTAAGTGGAGCTGTCTTGCTTCTCTTAATGTGATTATTAAACTACTACTCTATCTTACACAACACTGCAGAATCACCAAGAGGATGGCTGTAAAAAGTGATGAATTACTGCTGCTGAATGGGAGAATGTTAATTTAGTTAAGTGGTCTGGCAATTTCCTCCAAGCTCCGTGATTGTAGACAGACAGAGCAAATGTTATTGATTGCCCTTATATAAGCAAATTCTTATGAATAGAGTCAGTCGATGAGAGCCAAGAACAAAGAGTTCTCCACACTGGTCCATTTTATTACATGCTAAAAGGTAAAAGGCTATAGGTAAGTATCTCCGGAATACCGAAACACCATGAATGAAGTTAGTCATGCAGGAATACTGGTACATATTACGTATATCTATGCATTATCCGACACAATGTTTCATGTTGGAGGCTGAAGGCAATGCCACCTTTAAGATTACCCTGTCTTCTTTATAATAGAATAGCCTGATAGTCAATACTGATGCAGTTGTGTGTGTTCCTGCAGGGTCACATGGAGGGTGAAGTGTGGGGCCTGGCCACTCATCCACATCTCCCTCTCTGTGCCACTGTCAGTGATGACAAAACCCTGCGCATATGGGACCTCTCCCCCAGCCACTGTATGCTGGCTGTACGCAAGCTCAGGAAAGGTGAGTCACCAGTCAGACAGGCAGAGACGTCCTACTTTTCCTTCTCTGTTCCCCAGTTGTGCTGATAGTAAGTGCCTCAGTCCCTGGGTTGAACAGACATGTTTTCCTCCATAGGGGGGCGTTGCTGCTGCTTCTCCCCTGATGGCAAGGCCCTGGCGGTGGGCCTGAATGACGGCAGCTTCCTCATTGTGAACGCAGACACCCTGGAGGACCTGGTGTCCTTCCACCACCGCAAGGACATCATCTCCGATATCAGATTATCTCCAGGTCTGCAGTTCACTAGTAGCAAACCCAGCCCAAATCCTACCTGAGGTGAAACTAGGCATCTAAAATCAACATGCCCTTCAACTCATCTAAATTTATGTAGGATGCTGTGCAGAAGGGAAGTTTTTCACTTCTGTAGTCAGGTATACATATTCCCCTCCCACTGAGTAGGGGAGATATTGCTGCGGGCCTGACCCAAATTAATGGCTCTCTGTAATAAGGCCAGACAGAGAGACAGCGAGAGAGGGATGAGAAACAGTGGGGGCAGACAAAGTGAGAGCAAGAAACTAAACTCTCTTTCGCTTGGACACTTAACCTTAATCTACAATGCACAGTATCTTATTTCTCAACCCAACACCCTTGAATCCCTGAAAGCTTGCACCTTAGAATAGAAGTGACAATATATAGTAATTTAGTGTGGAGTACGTACATTCAGAATTTGTAGACTTGTTTTTGGGGTTTGGTTAAAATAATCACAACCAGAGAGGTCTTTTTGACTTCTGTTCCTCATTCCTGTTATTTTGCTGGTTCCTGATCCAATTGGTACCTGTGAAATTGATTGCTGGACACTGCTCTCTCGACTGTGTTTGCTCAGGTGCTGGGAAGTACCTCGCAGTGGCATCAGGGGACAGCTTTGTGGACATTTACAACGTGATGAGCAGCAAAAGGGTTGGAGTGTGCAAGGGATCCCTCAACTATATTACCCATCTGGACTGGGACAAGAGAGGTAAGCCATTTTGCTCAATTGCTACGCTGCGTCTTAGTGAAAGCTTGCAAATGACGAGCGATACATGCGTCAGACAATTTAGAGTGGGTGATTATGGATTTCAAATGGCCCTGTCAGAAAACAATTACACACCATGGTCCACCGGATTGTCTCATTTACAGGAAAACTACTCCAAGTCAACACTGGTGCTAAAGAGCAATTATTTTTCGAAGCTCCTCGCGGCAAGAGACAGGCCATCCCAGCTACAGAGGTAAGCGGGAACAACAGCACAGGAGCAGCCATGGATGTGCTGCGGTTATGGAGCTGTTGGCCCACATTTTTCCCCCGGGGATGGGAGACGGCTCGGGGAAGGGCATTGAAGCATTAACGCGGCCCACTTTTCACCAGTATCGTTCTAATTATGACAGTGGAAATGGGATAGTGTTTAGGGTCCCTTTATACAGCATGACATTCAGACACCTTGCAGGGCACACAGTGGAGGGGAGCATTAAGAAAATGAGGGTTAGAGATGATAGATGCTGTTATGGCTGCTGCTAGGTCATGTCTCACTGGGGCCTCTGGTGTCCTCTCCTCCTCACGCCCTCCTCCCCCCGTTCTCCTGTCTCATCCTATCATGATGCATTCAACCTCCTTACCATTCCTCCTCCTCACTCTCTTCTCCCTTTCACCCTGGTCAGGTGGAGAAGATAGACTGGAGTACATGGACGTGTGTCCTGGGAACGTCTGTTGAGGGCATCTGGCCCGTGATCAGTGAGGTCACCGAGGTGACCGCTGCCTGCCTTAGTAATGACAGAAAGGTGCTAGCAACAGGAGATGACCTAGGATATGTCAAGCTTTTCAGATACCCCGTCAAGGTAATTCTCAGTATTTAATTCTGAGTGAGAGGCTCGTCTTATTTGAAAACCTTGTGACTCAAGGTTCGTGTTAAGTAAATGTTGCTCTCCTCCCCCAGGGAAAATATGCAAAGTTCAAACGCTACGTGGCCCACAGCACACATGTTACCAACGTGCGATGGACCCATGACGACAGCCTCTTGGTGACGGTCGGTGGGGGTGACACGTGCCTCATGATCTGGGCCCATGAGGCTGAGGGCCACCGGGAAATTCGACAGTGTGACAGCGAGGAGTCAGACATCGAGAGTGAGGATGATGGCGGTGAGAAGCAAGCTTCTTTTGAGGTTTTTGTTAGTGTATGATATAAAGCAGTCCATCAAAGCAATATGTTTATCATTCCCGTCATTCATCAGGTTATGACAGTGATGTGACGAGGGAGAATGAGATCAACTACACCATCAAGGCCTTATCCACCAACGTGCGACCCATGACAGGGGTCAAACCCCACTTACAGCTGAAGGAGCCCTCTGTAGATGAAAGGTACCCATTAATGGAGCTGACCAGTGGGCACATCTTGAGCTGTCAGAGAACAACTCTGAGGAGTTTCAGCCAAACAGTGAAACAGGGCTCCTCTGTCAAAATGAAGCCAAACCACTTCACTCTGACTCATATCTTTTCTTTCCTGCATGTAATTCCAGTCCTGTCCCTGTCCCTTTGAAATAACTTGGCCTTTTCTGCTCTTCTCCTCTTCTTAATGGCTGTCCATCTGTCACTATCCTGCTTCCCTCTTTAATACCACTTGAAGACAAGGGGTGGTCAGGTAAGATCCGATGTTTGTTTTTATTGATTGTGCATTAAAGATAAAGCAGAGGACAGTTAAAAGACTTCAAAATAAAACCTCATATTAAATGAAAAAAGAATAGAAAAAAATCAAGACACTAGTCATTAACACATTTATGTATTGAAAATATTGAGAGTCTTTTGAATGAAAGATTGTTAATCATGCCAGCTGTAAACGCCTGAATCTCCTTAACTGAAAGAGCACAGATCACAAACTTTATCAAATGTTTCTATTATTATATTACATGTAACAGCCTGCAATAGACTGTTAGCTTCAGGCTTTATCAATTGTCGTATTGGTTTTTGACTGTGGTGCGAGCATCCATACAGCATCTACAGGGCAGTGGTTGTCATAGAGATGGGCTTTGGTTGTTATGGTTACACCGTGTTACTGACTACTGTATTTTATGTCCTCAGTGGCTTAAGTGCTGTGTTACGTGTGTGTCGGTGGAGCAGCAGCAAACACTGTAAGACACCTTTCTCTAACACTCACTTTCTCTTTGTTATTGCTGCCATGAAGAGGGTCAAGGTAAGTTGCATGTTGAGTTGTTAGTTTCAAAAGCTTTATTTCCCCCATTGATTTAGACAGGACATTGTTATACGGGCAATGGCCTTATTTAGGTATTGGTTTAGATTAAATATGAAGAGAATGGTCTCTTGGCATGCCTCATTCAAACACTTGAACACTTGACCATATCTTCCTCCCCATGTCCCAGCCTTAACAGAACTTACAGTCTGGTTTTTGTTCACCCCAGAGTACAGACTGCTTTACTCTTATGCCACAGGTGCTGATGGATATTTTATTTTAGCTGTACTTAACCTTATTGATGTTCTTGATATATGACAATATATTGATTGATTACCTGAGAAAATGTGTGGGAATTACACACACTGCTCTGAAGCATTTTATTTCCTATCTCTTTAATAATAATTCTACATATTTCTATTACACTTTTGCTCTTGTTGACATGTTTCCACTCAGTTGTCTTATGCAAACATATTTTATGCACATATTTTCATTGCTTCTGATAATACAGACTCAGCATTGCCCACGCATCCTAGTGATGCAACTAGCCTTGAAATTTTTTCATCTGTCTTTATGTATGCCTTCATTTCATCTCACCCTGATAATTGTAGCTCTCTTCATTTCTCCTTCAACGAAATTCTCTTTTGACGATAGCTAAAATTCATGGAGTGCTCTCTGTTAACTCTCTATGGACAGAGCTCCATTGAGTTTCAAGAGTAAAAATTGAATGGAAAACAGTGTTTTTATTATTTTTATTATTGTTATTGTTATTGTTATTGTTATTGTTATTGTTATTGTTAAAAGCTGCTCTGGAGCAGCTCCTCTTATCCCAGCTGTCTGTTTCAGACCTCCTGTCAGCAGAGCACTGCCACAGCCAGAGAAGCTACAGACCAACAACGTTGGCAAGAAGAAGAGGCCCATTGAGGTAAGAGGGACCAAAACACCAAAACAAATCAAGATGGTGCACTTCATATCATCGGCAAGCAGGCCTCTCTCTGACAGAAGAACAAATGAGTCGATATTCTGGTTTCTAATGCAATTATTTCAGCTAAAGACACTCTGTGCTCATACGCTGTCCAGACAACCTCTCTGGGGACTCTGGGGATGCTGTAATTAGATAATGAAATACTTCAAATGGCATTTGACTCAAAACATCTCCGTTGTCATGGCTTTGACCTTTCTGACTTTCTGACGGTCCTTTCCTGACTCTCCTCCAGGACCTGGTGCTGGATCTGGTGTTTGGTTACCGTGGCAATGACTGCCGTAATAATGTGCACTATCTGAACGAGGGGGCGGATATCATCTACCACACGGCCTCAGTTGGCATCGTCCTCAACTTGACGACCTGTGAGTAGGACAGAGAACTCTAGACGATGGATGGCGTCTCCAAGCACTAACAGTGTTACATTACTTTAATGGCAAACATGAAATATATTTCACTTTGTGCGTGTGTATGTGTGTGTGTATGTATGTGTGGTTGGGTGTGTTTTCTTACAGCCTGCCAAAGTTTCTATGTAGAACATAGTGATGACATTCTGTGCCTAACAATCAATCAACACCCCAAATTCCCCAACGTGGTGGCAACTGGCCAAGTAGGTATGTTTGTTGACCTCACGTGTCACCAACCTCCATTTTTCTTCCCTATATCCTGTGTTGTGCACTGTGCAGGGGGGTTATTGTACATGACATAGAGCCACCCCCCTCCCCCACCCTTATCTGTGCTCTAGAGCAACTAACCTGCATAATCACAATCTCTGCACAGTTGAATTGTAGTGAGATTGTCACGCATTATTATTATTATTATTATAACTTTCCGTAAAATTCTGAAAAATATGAACTTACATCTGTTTTCAGATAGCAGAAACCACTGCACAGTAAGACAGGTAAAATCAACAATTGATTTCTGGGTTCTTTTAATCAGTCCCACTGTTTTTTCTTTTCAGGTGATACGGGTGACATGTCAGGTAAGGAACTTTCTAAAACAAATGCAAGACAAGAGATACATTGTTTTCAAAGCAGAAACAGATTCATTTCACAAACTGAAAATAATGTGCCTGAAATTGGCCTTTCATGGCCTTTGTGTTTTGAAATAACCATAACTACTGACAGAAAATCGGTGTGGTTTCAACCCAAGGTATTCTTTCAAAACACTGCCATCTAGTGGACCTTTAGGACCGGTCGAGTTCAACCTAATTTAAAAGTAAAGCATAATACTACAACTGCTACTACTACTACTACTACTAATAACAACAGTGACAATAATAATAATAATAATCATAATAATAATCATGATAATCATAATAAAAAAAGATTCAGACAACTTATAACAGAGTGTTTAGAAGCTGCAGAGATGTGATAATACTCTGCTACCAATGTCTGATTTTCTCCAAAATTATTCTTGTTATCTCTCACTCAGCCACATCTCCATCCATTCATGTGTGGGACGCCATGACTAAGCAGACGCTGTCGGTGCTACGTTGTTTCCACTCCAGCGGGGTGTGCTCTGTCAGCTTCAGTGCCACAGGGAAGCTCCTGCTGTCTGTCGGCCTGGACCCAGAACATACTGTCACCATTTGGAAGTGGCAAGAAGGTACAGACTGATCTTGTGAGATGTAAAAAATGACCTTTCCCTTAACTTTTGGCCTGGGTGTTAGAGAGACTGTCCCGCAACTGTGTCAGTACTTGTCCAAGTGTCCTTGAGCCAACACCTTAAACCCCCTACCTGCTCCAGGGGTGCATTGAACGGCTGATTGTGTACGCTCTTGCCCCTCTGGTGTCTTTGTGTGTAATACATGTGTGGCACCATCTTACTGCTGGATAAGCAATAGGTGATCTGCAATTCATTTATCTATCATACTGCACTTTGTTTCCAAGGTGCCAAAGTGGCCAATCGGATCGGCCACACCCAGAGGATCTTTGTGGCTGAGTTTCGTCCAGACTCGGACACACACTTTGTGTCTGTGGGGATCAAACACGTACGCTTCTGGACATTAGCGGGTCGGGCGTTGCTCAGCAAGAAAGGTGTGTTGAGTTCCATAGAGGACGCCCGAATGCAGACCATGCTCTCTGTGGCGTTTGGAGCTGTAAGTGACTTTCCTTCACTAAAACTCTGATGTATAATACAATGTGATGTACTCGGCTGTATAGGAAATGGACCTGTTGCTATTTCAAGCCCAGTGTCTGCTTGTTATGATCTATGAATCATCTGATTAACATGAACTAGCAATCAATATTATTGAATTATTGTTCAGTTATCAGTTCAGTTATTGCCTGTTGGTCTTGTATATTACATTTTCTCTCATAAAGTTATATCTGAGAATATGTGAAGCTATATTTTCCTCATTAGCGACCAGGCGGTCATTTATACACTACGCTTACATGTACTGTGAATTGTTTTTGCATTGCTTGCTCTGCTCTCTTAGGTCACTAGATTAGTGCAGGTTTGTTTTCTTTTCAGAATAACTTGACATTTACAGGTACCATTAGTGGGGATGTGTGTGTGTGGAAGGAACACATTCTAGTAAGAATAGTGGCCAAGGCTCATACAGGCCCTGTGTTCACCATGTACACCACACTGAGAGACGGCCTCATCGTCACCGGGGGCAAGGAACGACCGTGAGTACTGGACATCGCATTCAGGATATGATTGACTAAAAACTGTGATCTGCATCTGATGAGGTACGAAATGGATTGTGTGTTTGTTTTCCTCCATAGGTCTAAGGAGGGAGGAGCTCTGAAGCTCTGGGACCAGGAGCTGAAGCGTTGCAGGGCCTTTCGGTTGGAAACTGGGCAGATCATAGACTGTGTTCGCTCTGTGTGCAGGGGAAAGGTACCTACTAACTGTATTGTACTGCTGGTACAAATAATCTGATGTTTGATAAGGTGATCAATCAAGTTCTCTTAACTCAATGCTGGGTCCATCATCGCTCCTGTGTTAGGGTAAAATCCTAGTGGGGACCAGGAATGCAGAGATCATTGAGGTAGGGGAGAAGAATGCAGCGTGCAACATCCTGGTGAATGGACACATGGATGGACCTATCTGGGGTGTCAGCACCCATCCGTCAAGAGATGTGTTCCTGTCTGCTGCGGAGGATGGCACTGTACGCCTGTGGGACATCCCAGAGAAGGTCGGTACCTTCACCCCCAACCCCTATTAACCAATCAGTCATTTTATCAAGACATTAAAAATTAAGTTTAAAAATGGTCAAACTGGTTCCTTCAGTCATGAGATAATGTTTATAACAATTACAGTACTGTGCAAAAGGCACCCTAGATTTTTTAATATACATTTGAGTTTATTATTTTTTTTGATATTTAGAAACTTTTCATTTCGTTATTTTTGGAAGCACCTAAGACTTTTGCACAGTAGTGTATGTGATGACCTTGCCTTGCCTTGTGGGGAAACAGAAGATGCTGAATAAGGTGAACCTGGGCCATCCAGCGCGTACTGTCAGCTACAGTCCCGAGGGAGACATGGTGGCCATTGGCATGAAGAACGGAGAGTTCATCATCCTCCTGGTTGCCTCGCTCAAAATCTGGGGCAAAAAAAGAGACCGGCGCTCCCCTATACAAGATATTAGGTATTAAAGTTTGGTCTCACTGAAAAGCGAGAGCACCACACTTCACACTCTGCATGTGTAAATCTGAGAGAATACAAGTCCTCCCATACGTTTCTCCCATGCAGGTTCAGTCCAGATTCTCGTTACTTGGCTGTAGGCTCCACAGAGAGTGCGGTTGACTTCTATGATCTGACACTTGGACCACAGCTTAACCGCATCAACTGCTGTAGGGACATCCCCAGCTTTGTTATGCAGATGGACTTCTCTGCTGACAGCACTTATGTCCAGGTACTGTGTAAAGGCACATCAACTTTCCAGTAAGAAATCATGCCTCAGATATTGGTTCAAGCAGTTTAGCCTGTATGACTCGTAACCTCCAATGCCTTGAAACAGATATCCACAGGTGCTTATAAACGGCTAGTGTATGAGGTGCCATCTGGGAAGCAAGTCACAGAGCAGTCCCATATTGACAGGATTACCTGGGCCACATGGACAAGGTGAGGGTGCCCTGTGAGGATGTAAGCACAAGGCACAGTTTTAAGATTGACCTGCGTTGTGAATACATTGTAGCGGTGGCGAGGGCATGCTGAATCGCTGAATCTTAGTACAAAATGTTGAGTGACAAGTATGATTCTCTCTCTCTCTACCCAGTGTCCTTGGGGACGAGGTCATAGGGATCTGGTCCCGCAACACTGACAAAGCAGATGTCACCTGTGCCTGTGTGTCCCACTCGGGCCTCAACATTGCCACAGGCGATGATTTCGGAATGGTAAAGCTGTTTGACTTTCCATGTCCAGAGAAGTTTGTAAGTATAATTGTAAACTATTCTGTTATTATTACTATTAGTATTTTTGCTAGTTTGTCCCACATTCATTGCGGCTATGCTCTTACCATCTTTCTGATGAAAATACTTACTGAACTATATGATTACTGTAAATGTGGAATTGTATTATTCAGAGTTTGCTGAACTGAGATCTTAAATTATTTTTTTATGTAATTGATTGATCACAAAAGGTGATCAACCTTTCATCTACACAAGTGCCAAAAATGTGACTCCTATGCCATTCTTGATAGGATTGGACTTAATACATCAGCCCATTGTTCAGCGTCCTTGTGCTAGTATCGCTAATATTGTGCTTTAGAAAATGTGCATCAAATGAAGTGATGAGGACATGCATGAGATAAATAATCTGTTATTTTACCATATACCATGTTTCAGCTGGAAGTAACGTCACTTGCAAAGCGACATACTATAGTCCCATTATTTTTGTGTACATGTAATATAAATGTGCCTGTGATATAACATGACTACAATCACTTAATGACAATGCCACTTGGCACATGCATCTGTTGACTGCAGGTTGAAATAGGCCACTTTAATGATACAAATTTGATCCATTCTAGGCCAAACACAAACGCTTTCTGGGCCATTCAGCTCACTTGACTAATATACGCTTCACAAATGGAGATCGCTTTGTCATTAGTGCCGGTGGAGATGACAGAAGGTATGATTGAGGCCCAATACCACAGTGATAGTTTACAACTGACATGACTATCAATTGTTAATGGGTGCGTTCTTTGCTCCATGTCCTTTCTAGCCTGTTTGTCTGGAGGTGCGTCCATGCCCCTCACTGAGGAACAGACCTGGACGATCCCACCTCGATGAGTCCAAGGGGCTGCATGGGCTTCTCCCATTATGGCTATCCAGAGAAAGGAACCTGCTAAAGGATGCATGTCAAGAAGGAGGAGGGCAGACATGGCAGCTAGTAGATGAGGGAAGAGGTGATGTGACTTATTGCCTCAAAACTAGGTGCATGCATAAGGCTCATTTTCATCACAGCATCAGTCCTGATTAACACAAGAGATGGAGGGCATACAGCCCTGCTGTCACAAAGTATCCCTCTGAAACCATCACATCAACATTGGAAAAACATTTCTCCAATATCCGTATATCATTTTAATGATGGATATTTTTTTAGTATGATCGTGTCAGTGTAAATGTCCCAAATGGCAGTTTTGCCAGCTGGTATGAGTTTGTGTTACTGACAATGCCATTTTAAAAACATGTAGCAAACTGAATTAGCCTTAATCTACTATGAGTGTTTAACTTATGAGGGTTTGGATTTGTTTGATTCTTTTTGTATTGTCATATTTCTTTTACTTTTTGATCATGTACTCATTTGGTTAATTTCATTATTTTTTACTGGTTTAAACTCCTGTGGCCTTCCTCCTGAATGTAACATCCACTGTTATATTCTGGATGTCAGCATGCCAAAGCATACTATGCACTGTACACCTGACCTGGTCACTGTGTTACCCTGATGGTTTATTTATGGTTTATGTGTTTGTGTTGACTGGTTGAAACCTCAAACCTCCCTCAGCAGTGTGTGACCACGTGTGTAGCAGTCTTTTAGCTTGTGCAGTAAACCCCCTCATGACATGTTACGTGTGCATACTCGTTTGAGGATTTGTTTGTGGTTAATGGGCGTGCATGGCTTACTGAAAGACAATCTGTCTAACCAAACTCCTCAGAAAACAAAAGAAAGCTGTAAATTGATGTTCAATGCACTGTTGCATTTCTCTTTTGGTCACTTTTCAGTGTGCTGCTATGGTGTATTGTCATTGCGTTTTCATTTATATGAAGGGTGTGACTATTTTTCCAAGAGCAAGTTAATGTTTCATGTAATCAGATGTATTGCTTAAATGGAATGTTTTATCAAAGAGAAAATATGAAAAGTGAATAACATTTTGCTCCTTGTATTAAGACTGATTACTGATAAAAAATGTTGCTGCATATTTTGATTTTCTTTACACCAGTGTAAATATCATTTGTAGATATTCTTTTTGTATATTTTTGTGAGATGTTTCTTAAATTCAACTTTAATAAAAAAGGCAAATGAACTTGGGTTGCTGACTAAACTACTTTCCTTACCACATGTCAGAATGTGACCAGTCAATGACGCTGGACAAGTGAAGTGGTATAATAAAACTAGCAGTGCTCAAACTATCCTTCGGCGTAGCTGAATCCTATCAATAGTCTATCTCCTACCACTGAATGGAAACACTTCCTGGGTGCCCTTTCATCATTCCGATGTAATCAGAAAGCACATCATGTGAGTACCACTCTGTAAGTCTAACAAATTAACCTCAGTAGTGTGATACCATAGGCAATGTAGCCATTTCTGCAAATCAGAAATGAGAATGATTTACAAACTAAACAGAAATATCTGAAATGAACACAATGATTTGATTCCAGGTGAAACAAACAAGAAGGTAATATTGCTGAGCACGTTATATTCATAGATAGTCTATATACATTTTTACATAGAAAGACAATTACAAGCACTGAATACTTAATCACTCTTGCCCCCTCAAAATAGTCTTTGTTCTGTTTAAATACATTACAAATCAGTGCTGAACATTGTGAACTCAACTGTCAGAGCATTGTCAACAAGGCCATTATTTGCAAAATAGCCAAGATCACAATGATCAATCAGCATCTCTGCCTTTCTTTCAATTCAAATAGTGTTACATCTAAGTAAACATCACGTTTCCAAGCAATTGAGTATCTATATGTGTTACTGATTGTGGTACGCGGTTATTAGAAAAAAGAATTATTAGATGAAGAATTCTGAGGAGTAAAGATAATCATATATAATATTAACACTGCAACGGAAGGAACTAGGCAAGATGACTCATAATTTCACGGAGAAGGAGCTGCCACAAGAGCAGCCGTGATCAGCCTGAGGATTCTTGAGCACTAGGAAGGTGGAGCGGATCAGCTCCTGACTGTAGTCCAGTGTGGCTCCTTTCAAAAACTCCAGGCTTTCTTGGTCCACGACAACCCCCACTCCTCCTTGTTCAAACACTCTGTGAAAGGAGGAGTAGGCGCAGGGGGAGGGAGGTGATTGGATTAATAAACAGAGGGACAGGATGTGGACAGTTCAAAACAATTGAGTTCAAAACTCAATTGCTGACATAATTTACCTGTCATCCTCACTCTTGTTACTATCAAAAGAAAACTTGTACTGGAATCCAGAGCAGCCTCCTCCTTCCACATGGATCCTCAGATACTCTCCTTTCTCCATTATCTGCCCCAGTCTCTGGATAATAGGTGGGACATGGGCATGTTAATGAAGAATAGAGTACAAATACTCCAACACAATATTATTTATGATTCACCCAATATAGTGGCTGGTCTATATAAAAATAGATAAATGAAGCATACAGATTCATAAATGTTTTCACTATAGAACGAACAGATTAACATTTCAACGCTATTGTGTCTTCAGAGTCAGGGAGAGCCAAGGGGTAGCTGATCTGTGTGTTGGCAAAGGACTCAAAAGAAAACCCCTTCTTAAACAGAATTCAATGTTCTTCATATGAGCTTGGACAGTCCACACAACTTGTGTGAAAAGGAACCACTCAATCCCTATACTTCGTACTGCCTAGTAAAAAAGACTTTAATCTGATGTCATGCAGCAACAAACTTCCCGGAGCTGCTCCACTGACAATGGAGGCTCAGTTTGTGGATTCATAGAATGTGTATTTGAGTTTTACACCCAAGCTAACAATATGTCAGTAATGCTAAGGTTTTGCTTGGTGACTAGGAATAGATCTATAGAAACTATAATGTAAAAATAAATGAATTCGCTTTTAAGGCAGAGTTTCACTCTGAGGTAAACAAACCAAAGCCGTTAAGACAAGAGAAGAGTGTGACCCCTAATCATGGGTATCTCCTGACCTTAACACAGGATTCACTGAGGTGTATTTTATCCTCAGATGGACCTGATGCCACTGGTTTCTCCTGGGTTGAGGTACTGCAAAAGCGCTGAAGCCCAGCTGTGCAAAGGGGTTGGGGGCTTTGGGGACACCGTTGTAATTGCTGACTCAAATGGATGTTGTTGAGAAGAGAAGATGCCCTACACAACATGAGACCAGACGTAGCTTACAGTCAGTAGAAAAAATGCGATTTAAGGTGGGCAATCACGGTATAATTGAATTTTGCTGGCCATGTAGACAGACTGACCGTGCAAGTCTATAAAGCTAACGCTGAGTGAATTTTCAGCCCCAGCACTAACGTTAGATAATAAATGTAAATAAATGTAATACATGTTGACATTGGCAAGCTAACTAGCTAGGTAGCACAGATAAAAATACAACAGAACAATTTGCTCAAAAGAGGTCATATACAAGTTATAATTGTATTCATAAGCACCCCCTTCAATCTCCTATTTGCAGAACAACTGAAACGTTACCTAACAAGGTTAAATACTCTTGATTTTGTCGCAGTTATCATTGCTGCCCTCAAGAATGACATCTTCCGTAACAAATACTGCTAGCCCAGCCCCCAATGATATAACAGTTGCGGTGACGAAAGATGGCCAGCACGTTAATTGGATAAAGTAGTTGTCTGTCATATAGAAACGCCCATAGCTTTAAAATAAGATAACATTTGATTGGTCTTATCTCATGCTCATCAGGTATTGGGCTTTGACCCGATGGTGGCGTTCTGTGCTTGCCGGCGGGCCGCTAAATAAATTCCCCCGACCGTGCGTACTGCGGCTTAGTGGCGTTGAAACCAAAGTTCCCTGTGTGGGTCTTCGAATCGAACGCACCCATTGATAAATAGGCGTCACGTCAGTCGCGTGATACAGCGAAATAAGAAGGGTTGGACGTGTATCAGTCGTACTTACGCGGAATCGTTTCAAAGGTATGTGCCTACTCAGGATTGTCTGGGGATTCTCGTTTTAATCAAGCACACTATGGAGTTTTGTATTAAGTAAGGCGATGCGCTCTGTATGTGTTTGTTTATTATAGTGTCGGGTCGACAGGGAGAATTTCTTCTTCCTTGTTTGCTTTACTTGGGGCTTTTGGGAAACGAGTCATATGATTAGGCGTTTTTGGCTGACTGTTCTAGGTCTATCCCCCATGCCCGTTTGTTTCACGGATATTTCCTTGTTTCAGATCCAAACCAGAAGCATGGATCTCCGAACTGCTCTCATCGTTTTGTTCTCCCTGATGGCGTTCACCTGTGCGGAGCCAGTAAAATATATTGACTGTGGTAAGTTTTAACCGATGGCATTTATAAATCTGAGACTGAACGCGCAGTACTCCTCTCCCATGTAGTTGTAACCGGGGAATAATCCGCAAGTGCAGTTTAAGTAACATAAGCCCTGTGCTGCTGGAGTCCGGTGGGGCTAGAAACGACGTCTTTACACGAATGGATTTACATCCCATAGATATCGTTTCCCTAGTCTGAACTCTATTTTGCTTTGTAGACCACCCTGTTGTTCTACGCGCCTCCACAGCTTTCAAGTGTGCTGATCTGTCATTTAGCTGTTAGGTGTTTAATTGGAGTACCTGGTTGATCACAAATTAGACTTAAATTTCATCCCTGACTATGGCTCTATGGTAGAGGTACATGACTAGTATTTGACTATATTTGGAGACATCAGATGGTACAAAGGTACAATTACAAAACGATGTTTGAATGATCACTTGATGTTCTATGTTCTAGAGCATCTATGATCTGATGTGCTAGGGTTAACACAATGCACTATAAATTGCCACAAAAAAATCATTTCAGTGTAGAAAGATTTTCATTTTCAAAATATGATTTGAACCAGTCGATATAGTTGTTTTTAGAATCTACCTGTTGAGGCATGAATCAGCAGATGGGACCTACTGTTTGTACTGAGGTGGTCGCCTCTCATTGCTAGACTAGGAATACATGATCTTAAGTGATGTGGCCCGCAGTGAATATCGCTGCACCTTTTAAAGCACCGCTTTAATAGACACTGGCCTTCTCCCGGTTTACTCTCCAGGGTCCTCTGTCGGCAAGGTATCCATGGTTGACATTAAGCCATGTCCTCATCAGCCATGCCAGCTACACAAAGGAGAGTCCTACAGTGTCAATGTGACATTCAGCAGTGGTGAGTGGGCTATATCGTCCAGAGATATTCATCCCAACAAACGGCTCATGTATGAGTGAGATTTTAACCTTTGGTCCAACCGGTATGTTTATCTTGTTCCAGCTGTGGCGAGCCAGACGAGCAAAGCGGTGGTGCACGGAGTTATTGCTGGAGTCCCCATCCCCTTCCCCATCCCCATTCAAGATGGCTGCAAGTCTGGAATTGAGTGTCCCATCCAGAAGCAGAAGAGCTATCATTACATCAATGCTCTACCTGTGAAGTCTGAGTATCCCGCGGTAAGTAATGCATATGACAAATGGGGGGAAAAATACTTTTTAAGCAGTATTTCACTTTGTCTAACACTTGTAGTTTCTAGCGTTTATATCGTCAGTCAGCAAATAGGTTTGGCAATCCCAGTCATCTGTCAACAGTAGCCTGTGTTTTATGCGTCTTGATCTTAAGATAATATTTGAAACAAACTAAAGTTGGCTGCAGGATATCCACAGGCCCATTTTTCAAAGTCTTAAATTATATAAATTTCAGGCCTTAAAGTATTAATGATAAATGATTAATGATACTTTCATTTACAGTTGATCACAGTGAGTTTGACTCGCTGCATGTCCACTCTCGGATTCATACAAAACATGGTTAATGCAATATTCATGCCAAAATGTTTGGTTTTATCACATAAGGTTGAGTCAACATAACGGGACATCATGTCCCAAAATGATTTGTTTCCAAGTGTCCTTTTCCTTATACATCCCATTAATAGTCTTCATTGGCTATGTTCAATCAGAAATGGTCTGTTTTACCAGCTGTTTGTCTTTTAGTTTGGTTGTTAAATTGGTCTTAAATTCAATTCCAGGTTGCATGTTTTTCTTTTTTTTTTTTTAATTTGATCTTTTTTTGTGTTAAATTTGGCTTTCTGAAACCTGCAGACATCTGGGCTGACTAAGATGGTAATTTTGTCCAGTATTGTCTTTGGTCAGGTTGGGGTTAGTCAGGGGAAGAATGTAATTTCCCTTTTTTGCCTTCTTTCAGTTCCTTTTTTTTTGTTAAACACAAGTGAAATATTGTTCCCTGACCTTTTCTCCTTTTATATTTGTAGATAAGGCTGGTTGTGGAGTGGGAACTGAAAGACGATGCCAACGAGGACTTATTCTGCATCAAGTTCCCAGTTCAGATTGTGAGCTAAATTATCAACGGCACCTCCCTCAAGATGTTTTGTTTGTTTTTTTTAAAAAAAAAAAAAGGGATTCAAATTTGCAGAAAAGCCTAAAGGTGATTAGGAATGAAGATCTAATATTTTATGTATTCATTAAATTGGTTTTAATATACAGGGTTTTTTTCCACTGGATTGCAAGATTTTCATTTGCTGTGCAGCCATCCAGAATTGGGCAGCTGAGTGTTTACCTAAACAAATACAGGGTTTGTTTTTGCCCAGTGTGATCTGCCTAACAGTTCATGATTTAAGAGTTCTGGATGGGAAATGAGGTTATGACCCTGACTTGTGAACTACATTCCACCGCAGTGCAATTTTCTATCTTTTTGTCTTACTGGCTGCTGTGTAGTCAGGGGGGAAAAGGTATTTAGCACATACTGTACTTTTGTTCTTTACTAAAACTTTTGTAATAAGTACTTCATGCAGTAATTGTACTAGGAAATAAGTAATTGGATTTTGTAACTTAATTTGAACAGTTGATTCTAATAAAGACTTAACATTTATCCAGTTGTATTATCATTTGTGACCTTAGTTCATGAACAAACTTGTCATTAGTTGCCCTTTTATTTAATTTGGCACTTAAGGTGACACCTTAACACCAAATGCCACTCACCTTGAACTGATTTACTCTAGTGTCAGACGCTTGAAAATTACTGGTTTTAGTGCAAGAGAAATGAGACTGCTGTTCTTCTGAGAATTTATTGGGCTGAACAAAGGCCAGCAGCAAGGAATGAGAATACCTGTACAAATGCAAAATGTGCAGATTTGCTCAAAGGAGATTTCATAACAGAAACTCAAGCAGGTCACATTTCCAATAAACCAAACTCAAACATCTTCAAGCAGCTCTAGAAGTCCTCATGGACATGCTTTCTGACAATGAACCAGAAGTTTAAATACCAGGTCCCAAGTGGAAAAAGTTGAACCTCTACATCAGTCGTTCCTAATCCAGTCCTCAAATACTCTGGATTGGGAGCCACTGCTCTACAAGTCATTTTTACTTTTACAGCAAAAGTTTGAAATGGTAGCTTATGAGATGCAGTGCATATGGGTAAAAAATGAAGTAAAATCATCAAACTCCGTTAATCTCGGAAATCGTCCACCTCTCCAAAGCTCTGTACAGTAATATCAAAGGAGTAGTTTGATAGGTGACACTATGTTTAACACCCAGAGTTCATATGACACAAGCAAAACCTAAAGAATACATTTCCATTTTACCTCTGAGCGAACTATCCACCAGAGGCCATATGAAATGACAACCACAAAAAATACCTCTACCTCCTTCAATACAAAATAAGTACAATAAGTTAATGAGCTTTTGTACTTTTCCTAACCAAAGAGCATACAAAGGTTAGTCATTAAGGCAGTTAATATGAACTATGTGGAAAGAATATAGAGAGTAATGGGTATGACAATGAACCTATAAAATCAACTAATCTCTTTGGCTCTTTCAGTGAGACACTTGCTGATCCTTTTAGGTAGTAGTACACCACGTATGTCAGCAGAGAGCATAATGGTCATAATGTCACAGCCTTAGTGCAATGAGCAGAGCAGAGGGGAACACAGGGTTCTTTCTAGAATAGCAGTTAACTGGCTGCTTTTTACTCATAACTGAGTACAAAAGGTGAAGCATTATAAAACAATGTGCATACTGACATTTGTACCATTTACAAGCAGGAGCAACTTTCTAAAGTAAATATAACAAGGACACAGCCAAGCCCTAGCAATCAAAATAAAACTGACATGAAATCACACAGGGATATGAAACATCAGAACAAACAAGGGTGACAGGGCAAGGTACCACTTACTGTAGTGGCAGTTAGGCAGGTAGACATCAAGCAATATGCAATAATATCTAACCAGACTAAGTTGTTATTGGCTCATATCCAAATACAACCACATCGTGAACCCCTACTTCACTCATACAACATTGTGTAGTGTCTTGTTTCTTTATTGTCTGTTTTGCTTGAGCCTCTCCAGCCGCTGGAGCAAAGCATTCCCAAAGGCTTCTCTATAACCTGGACTCAGGGTGTCCAGAAGTGAGTAAACAGTCTCATGATACTGGGTGCTCAAATCCTCATCCACGTGGTCAAAGGCATAGCCCACCACCTGTTAGGAGGGAAAATAGTGATTGATTGCAAAGTGCTACATGTTTTGGGTAGACAGGTGAAGAGGTAATAAAACAAGTACATCTTACCCTTAGTCCTGCCTCTGTAAGCTCAAGACAGTAGCGATTGCCCTCTCTTGTTTCCACATTTATGTAGGCCACATCCGATGCACTGTTGAGCCTTTGTGACACATGCATTTCAACAACAGCAAAGATTACGTCATTGACCACTGCTTCTGCCTCCAATCTCATGTCTTTCACGTCGCCAAGCTTGACACAGTCTTCATCAAATGAGGAGGCGATAGAGTCCTCGGGCTGGCAGTCTATCTCCATCCCCTACAACACAGAACAACCACAACATCAGTGACTATGAGTTACTCTTTGTTAGCCTAGACATTGCTGTGTGCTAGAACACCAACTTGCTGACTGCTACAATAATAGACAATATTCTCCATCCCCTGAAATCATTGAGTATACTTCAAAAACACTGTAGTTAACTGGGGTGGATGTTGGAACGAGGTGCTCTCTACTATCGCAAAAGGCTACAGATTCCACTTTGCCATCCATCGCATTAGCACTCCTGTCAAGTATTATTTATATTGAGCTAGTTATATTTAGTTTTAGTTATATTTGAGTACTTTATGAATTTTACAATGTATGAAAGAAAAGTATATCACAACATTGGCTCAGGTGCCCTAACAGACCCATTGTTTATTATTAAAAAAAGAAGTGAAAGACACATGAAACTGACTTCTCTACTCTGATCTCTTTTCTATGGTGCAAAGTGACCTATTTTTAATATTGAACATCCTCTGTGAATCGGTGTATGTGTGAACAGAAGTTAAACACTTGAGTTAGAGGAACTACTGTAACTCTAACTGCCAGTTGGATGCTTTGTCTTTCATTAACTACTTTAACCCAACTGTAGTCATTTTAAGTAAGAGAACATTACACAAGTATCAAATAAATACCCCAACACCAATATTCAACATACACTGAGTTTACAAAATATTAGGAGCACCTTCTTCTTTCATATTTAGTTAATCAGGGCATATACTCTACAGGATGTCCAATGTGTTCCCCTGGGATGTTTGCTAATGTTGTCTCCAATACTTCCCACAGTTCAGTGGCTAGGTGTACATCTCTACTTCAAATAGCTTGTTCCATCTCATCCCATAAATACTCAAAGAGATGTGAGCCTGAGACCTGGTGGCTGAGCAGATCACTGCAACAAGCTGAATTCTCATTTTGTAGAACTGTTCCCATACAGTCCTAGCTGTGTGAAATAGGATATTATCCCGCTGAAATAAATTAAAAAAAAAATCACAGATGGAAACAATGATGACAGAAAGGGGCTGTACCTGATATTGATGTTCAGATCTCCTATCCTGTCGCATTCAAATGCCCCTTCACTCATTGTGAGTCACTCTGGATAAAAGTGTGTGCTAAATACCTAAAATGTAAATTCTTAACTTTTTGGGGGCCCCCATGTGTGCAGAAATTAGGATTCGTCGGAAAATGTTTGTCCCATTCCTCTATTGCCCCGTGTGTTAGTTCCTTAGCCCAGTGCAACTGCATTTTCTTCTTTTTTTGGTTGTTCAAATAAGTTGAATTCTGTAAAGTGGTAAACTGCTATACCCCATTTGTATCAAGGTACATCAAGTTGTGCATTCCTGTCTTCCTGTGCATCAGTGTCAGTTGAAACACTGTTGCTTGTCAATTTCTACAACTAACACGCTACGATACAGCCACAACATAGCGCCATCTTGAGGACGTTCTGTTTAGCCTAAAGCTACCCAGGGGAAAAGGGGCTACTGTCATTGCAGACACCACCTAGCTAATGTTACATGAAAGTGTTTTCTAATTTGTACAGATTAATTTAAGATAACTAGCTAACGTTAGTTACGGCTGGTGGTGAAATCAGAGAGAACCCTGCCACTGCAATAACGTTACGTTAGCAAACGTTAGCAGACAGACCCGCAGCTCTGTAGACCATAAACGTATTTCATTCACCTGGTTTATAGTTCTAATATTTATAACATGTATCAGTGAGACCGATGATTAAAGCTTAAATTTCATAATGGTACAATAATCATAACATAATTTTCTAACTTGCTGCGCAAATTTTTCTCTCACCTCCTTGCTGGTTGTGTACTTCCGGCTTATGGAAGATTCCTACCGATCCCAAGGTCTCTCCGTAGAGAAGGTTGAGTCAAGTTTTGAACACCTTAGATCACGGTGACGACTCCAGCTGAAAAGTTCCGTATGCTGCTCTCTCTTTGTATTTAATCTCCTCGGTATCTAAACAATTTATTCAGAAGAATTCTTGACCCAGTAATCGTCCCATGAACAACACATTTCCGCCATGTTATGACATCACTGACCAGTCCTTGTTATTGGGTTTAGCCCACCCCAGACTGTGTAGCCTCAATTGGTGCGGAGTCATGAAAGTGTTTGTAAACAAGTCAGGCAGAAGGTAAGAGCTGAAGTAATACCTTCAACTCTGCTACTCACTAACAGATACGTGCGTGTGTGTTGTTCACAATATACATCTGGCAGAGAAGCTCATTTAACAAATGTGGGCTTTTTAGTTAGTAGTTAGATATCATGCTAGCTGCCACTATCGCTATGCTAGGTAAACTTAGCCAAGCCGACTAACGTTGGTTCACTTAGCCCAGTGGCGAAAGACAGGCAACTGGGTGGTTGATATGGGATTGGCTGACTGGCTAGCTAACGGTACTAGCCACCAACCTGCTACTTAGCTTGCCGTGCCTTTGTCTTGCTAACCGTTAACACACAACTCCCGTTTCTTGTTTATGATGACAGCTGTAGCTAACGCCATTTAAGATAGCGACCATAGCTTGGTAGCTAATGATTAGCTAGTTTGTGGTGTGCTAACACCTATTTCGCAAGTGTGTTTGGCTAGTTGTTACCGGCTCTTGAATTGTGAAGACAATAGTGTTGGCTGTCAACAACAATTTATCCTGCTAATGGATATGTTACAATAAATCGTATCCAAGAGGCATTTCAAACTGGCTCTGTCTTTACTTGAACTAGAGCACCAATGGAAGTTGTTTGTGTCAGTAACATTTAGTGATGTCTCAAATTACAAACAGGGGCACCACATGTGTTTTCTTTTCTGTAGGCGCAGCAAACTGGAGTCGGACCCTTTCCCACATATATCCTTAAGTGTCAGCATATCTTCCGAGGTGTCCCTAATCTTGGGACATGAAGGATGTTTGAGCTCACCTTTTCTTGACTTCTTTAAGTGGACGGGATGACAGAACAATACAACCTTTAAATACATTCATAGCTTTTTGCTTAGCTATAGCATTTGTGGACCAGAGCTTCAAGATCCGTTTAATTTCTTGGGTACATTCATTTAGTCAAGATGCCTTGGCCATTTTCGGAGTCCATCAAGAAGCGGGCTTGCCGATACCTCCTGCACCGGTATTTAGGGAACTTTCTACAGGAGAAGTTGAGTTTGGATCAGCTCAGCTTAGACCTCTATCAAGGCACTGGATCACTTGCACAAGTACCATTGGACAAATGGGTAATTTTATTATTGACTTTGCGGCATCAAATACAGTAGATTAATTAATTAGACAAAGTGTAGAATATATATGAACACAAGAAGGCCTGAGCATTATTTCTTGTTCCCCAGTCACTGAACGAGCTCCTAGAGACGGCAGATGCCCCTTTTGAGGTAATAGAGGGCTTTATCCAGACAATTTCTCTAACTGTGCCATGGGCGGCCCTGCTGCAAGAAAACTGTGCCCTAGAGGTCAAAGGACTGGAGATGGTGTTCAGACCCAGACCAAGAATGGGTAAGGAGATACTACAGTCAGGTTGTTTCCAAAACACAAAACCTGCATCAGGGTTACAGGCAGATGATAGAGGTCTGAGAAAATGCACATTTTGTGCTCTTTATTACATAAATCAGTCAACAACAAATGAGTCAGACACTAATATCATAGAAAGACATATTTTAATTGACTATGTTTCCCACTGGATGTTCTTCTCCTAGCATCTGGCATGGAACCCATGTATTGGTCCAGCTTCATGACGAGCAGCATGCAGCTTGCCAAAGAATGTCTGAGCCAGAGACTTACTGATGATATGGGGGAGAGCTTCCAGCCATTTGAGGGATTGGAGAAGTTTGCAGAAACCATAGAGACGGGTACGTTATGTCTAAATCATAAGCCAGCACTTAAGCAGGCCTACTTACTTAAATTAGGTAGAAAGTCTTTTATTATAATCTCTTCTCTTGCAGTACTAAGAAGAGTCAAAATGACGTTTTTGGATACCGTTCTTCGAATTGAACACGTTCCAGAAAATTCAAAAACTGGAATTGCTCTTGAGATTCGAATCACCAAGTAAGTTTGGACAATCAGTGGGACAATCGATGACATAAAGGTAATTTGTTGATGCGTTATTGTTCACTGTGCTGGCTCCTTGTCATGCTCATTTTTTTGTGGTTGTGTTCAGGATTGTTTACTGCGATGAAACGGGTGAGGAGAGTTCAAGTGTGAATGTTCACCAGCCTACCACATTTGCACATAAAAACTTGCAGATGGAAGGAGTCACCATCTTTTGGGATGAGTTTTCAGAAGCGTCCCGAGCTGGTTTAAAATCTTCACCGACTCCAGCGGTTAGTGTCAAAAGTTTTTGATCTTTGGCACAAAGGAGGTATACCTAATTGTTTTCATTTAACATTTTGTCACCTATTTCTCTCCTTTTTGTGCAGGAGACTGAGGCCAAACTCTCCCCTAGCTGGAATCCCAAAATAATATGTGAGCCTCATCCCCAGTTCACAGAGCCAGTATCCTCTGCTACACCCTTTGAACCTATGCAGGTTGGGAGCCTCAGTGGTAAAATTGAGTTGTCCCTCACTCTGAAACACAACCTAGCAATGCCAGGAGCAAAGGTAAATTGACAGTACCTCATTACAAAATATTTATTAGATTTTAAGAAAATTATACGGTACAGGTGCTCATCCAGGCTCTTGTCATCTCCTGCCTGGACTACTGCAACTCCCTCCTTACTGGTGCCCCGGCGTCTGCCATCAGACCTCTGGAGCTTGTTCAGTAAGCTGCAGCTCGTCTGGTGTTCAACTGGCCCAAGTTCTCCCACACAACCTCCCTTCTCTGTTCTCTACACTGCCTCCCTCTAGCAGGTCATATCCAGTTTAAGACTCTGGTGCTAGCCTATAGGGCTGTGAAAAGAACAGCTCCTTCCTACCTCCAGGCCATGGTCAAGCCTTCCAGCCCTCCAGATTGTTGACCAAAATTAACAATTTAATCAATTTTGAATCGTCAGCACCCAAATATCCAAATGAAAATCAGGAGCAATCACTTTCCACCTGTGTTGACATTCAGGCTTCTCCCAGCTTCTCAACATCAAAATCATAGTGCAGACAGGAAAAAAAAATGCTTGTTGAATAACGTGAACACAGTTGAAATGGGTGGTTCAATGTATGGTGCGATGGGTTCCCAGTTGACCACTCTCTATTTTGCGTGCAGTCAGCAGCCCTACCGGTCCATCCACTACAATGATTCCCAGCACAACTTTCACCCTGGAAGCCGCTGACATCGCCGTGGTTGTCGTCTACTTTATCTTTGTCATGGTGGTTGGGATCTGGGTAAGATCTGGAAGTGACTCATTTCATTTCATTTATATTTTTATCACAAAAGATTAATTTTGAATGATTTTAATACAATTTACATATCAAAAAATGGTCTTACTCCCCTTGTACAGACGCTTAGTCTACAGATAAAGTTCTTTTGACTGGTCCAGTGTCTAGATTACTTTATTTTAACTTTTGAACAATCTGATTGAGGAAATGCAATTATCAAACTATTTCCTCTGAATGCTAAATTTTGGACTTGCCTTTAACTCAGCTATGGGTCTAGCAATTGTCATTGCTACCTGGCCTAAAATTACAAGATGCAATTTAATACATATTAAATTCAACCCTGTTTTAATACCCCATACAATAACATGTCTGCTGAGTAATTAGAAGTGTTGGACCTTTTGATACCTCCTCCGACTGCATTTAGCTACTTTAGTTTTGAGGCGAGCTGAAAATAATCTCAAACAAGCCTTTTGCCTGTGTCTCTCCTCTCCAGTCATCGGTGCGAGCCAATCGTAGCACTGTGGGTGGCTACTTCCTGGCTGGCCGTTCAATGAGCTGGTGGCCTGTGAGTATGCTGAGGTCTGATTGGCAGCCAGGATGATTTGTTTTAATTGACCAGTAACATGTCAGCATACAACTCACTGTACTGCTTGATTCTATTCTGTTCTGTTCTGTTCTGTTCTGCTCAGTTCTGTTCCGCTGTGTTCTGAGGTGTATCCATTGGTCTGCTCTATTTTTCGTTATTATGATGATCATTTTGTATTATTTGTATTTATCTACAGATTGGAGCTTCTCTGATGTCCAGTAATGTTGGCAGCGGCCTGTTCATTGCCCTGGCTGGAACGGGAGCAGCAGGAGGCATCGCTGTGGGAGGGTTTGAGTTGAATGTACGAAACACTGCCTCTGATTGTGTGTGCATGTGTGTGAGAGAGCCTAGGTAGTGGTATTGCTGGGTGTTTCTGTCTTTAATTGCTTGTGTATTAGAGTTTGACCAATATCAGCTTTTGAAGGCACATATACCAATATTTTTTGAAGCTGCCAATATTTACATTTTCATGCCACATTGCCACGCTAAAATTCCCAGTTTCCAATGTTTCCCAGAACAGAAATTCCCATTTTATTCTTGTGTGGCATAGCCTCGCATTTAGACCCTGGGACACTTAATCACTCCATTAAAACTGGGTTTAAATGAGTTTTACTTCTACTACTATTACTACTACTACTACTACTACTAATAATAATAATAATAATAATAATAAAACATATTCATGCTTACTTGTGCAGAATCTGATCAAATATGTAACATTAACATCAGCTCAGTTTAAGGGCTTCCCATAGACAACCAGTGTAATATTGATCAATTGTACAATAAATACTTAATCAATTTAATTGCATCATATTCATCATGTCAGAGGTAGATGACACTGACTAGACTGCATCCCATTTTAAATAAAAGGACAATATCAGCCCGGATATCATTCTAACGATAAGTGTGTATGTGTGTTGCTGTAGGCAGGATGGGTGCTGGTGGCTCTTGGCTGGGTGTTCGTACCGGTCTACATCGCTGCTGGTGTGGTGACCATGCCCGAATACCTAGCCAAACGCTTTGGAGGCCAAAGGATACGCATTTATATGTCGGTTCTGTCGCTCATCCTCTACATCTTCACAAAAATATCTGTAAGACCCACACAAACACAGAATGACTTATGTGGACATATATATTTACTACTACTACTACTTCCATTTAGCAGATGCTTTAGCAGATCGATTTTTTTTTTATTGAATACCCTTCTTTTTCAGTTTTACACCTCATTAAGAACTTTGGCCATATGTGAAGAAATGTTGGCCATATGTGTGTGTGTGCATGTGTGTGTTTGTGTGTGTGGGTGGGTGTTATCCAGACAGATATCTTCTCCGGGGCATTGTTCATCCAGGTGTCTTTAGGCTGGGATCTCTACCTGTCCACTGGCATCCTACTGCTTGTCACTGCTGCTTACACTGTGGCAGGTACGCATGCACACACATGCACATGGACTCAATATTAACCATGCTGTTTGGAAGTTTTGGAACTTTAATATAATGGTTGGAGATGTGATTTATCAGGTGTGGGGGACTTTTAATGTGAAGCCAGTATTCATACCTTTTTTTCTTTGGAAGTTACCTCACTTCCTGAATCAGGAGTCTTTCCATAGGATGAGAGCAGTCTGATTCATCGGATGTTAGCCGTTGGGATAAGCATACAACACGTCTCCGACCAATCATATTTGCACTATTTCCGCTGTCTTTGTCGTGCATGGCATTGCTCTTTTTAAAGTACCCTATAACTGTCTAGCTAACTACCTACAGGATCCAAGATATTTTGAAGAAGTGCTGGACTGTGTACAAGATTTACAAAGAATGTTATGGGGATGAGCTGAGATAGGACCCAATAGCAGGACACGGACAACGGCTGGAAACTGTTAGTGAAGTTTATTTAGGAGAAGATGTGGCGGAGCCGGAGGCAGGGACCAGGGTGGTGGCAGAGCGGAGCAGGCAGGGAGAGCAGAGTGACGACGGGGATGCAGGCAGGCAGGGAGCTGGGCGAGGCAGACGAGTGGAAGTGACTGGGAGAGTTAATCTGAGCACAGGGAGATATGGGATTAGTAGAGAGCAGCGTAAACACGAGGAACATAAGTTTTAGTGTGCCCATGGATAGTAGCTACCACGTTGGTAAACTGACGATCTGGCGTAGACTGGAGTGCAGAGCCGGGGTTTATATGCAGCAGGAGTTGATGAGCTGATGAGAGGCAGGTGTGCAGGTGACTGACGGGCCCCGCCCAGGACACAGACAGGGAGAGAGAGAGGACAAACACGGAATCAACGAGAAACACTAGGGAAGGGGAAAAAACAGCAAACACACTAGGGATGAGAGGGAGGCCCAGCCTATAGCATCATTCTTGCCTGTGCCTATCGACTATGGACTGGACCGCCGTTACACACTGACCCTAGCTGACTACTATAGCAACTGGTCTGAAGTTGCTTTCACCTTATCTATCGCAACCACTGCTGTCATCGACTTTGTAGTAATTTTATTTAGTCATTATGTCAATTGGAGTGGGTCAGTGACAATGGAAACTAGTTTAGTTCTGCTCCTTTCCCTCTGTTTCTCTTTTCACTGTAAACTATCAATAAAAAGGCCAAAAGAAATCATGAGAAAAGGGAGAAACAGCACAAACTTTCCATCTTCCATTTATTGCCCTAAAGCAAATGGGGCCGTGGAGCTCTTTAATCAATGGCAAGTGGCAAGGCAAGCAACATCTACCTTAATTTCAAATTGAAATTAAATGAAATTTGTACAAATGCAAATGAATAAAGCTGGAAAAACCCAAGTACGACCTCAGAGTGCTAGACAGAAGCCACTCTGGCTCAAAGACTCTGTGACTTAGAGAGTAGAGAGTAACATAAGAGAGGAACATAAGAGAGAGTTCTGTGACTATTGTTGTCAATAAGAAATGTGAATTTTGTGTTAATGGGAAACATTGTTACCTTTATCTTTTTTTGTTATCTTAAAAAATTATAGCAGTGTAGTTAAATTGTTCTGAATACATATTTACTAGTTCAAGGTAATAGAAAAAGAAACACTGATGGGGAGAAGGGACATCTATTTTGAAATTACACTAAAGCTGGCTCAGGTTGACTGAGCCAGCTTTAGCATGAAGGACAACCAACAAGATACTGGAAATAAAAGGGCAAATAGCCAAC